>JANCMC010022637.1:669769-687175 GCA_024363005.1 Charaxes varanes
ATTAGTATTGATTAAAAGCGTGACACGACTAAGACTTGCCTCCTGTAGGCCTAGCACGAAGATTTTCATCTTAAGTAAAGTCGACTCGTCGACTTACGTCGATTCGAAAACTTCGTGCTAGGCCTTCTGATATACATATACGTGTACAGAGGGCCTAGCCCTCTGTACGAGTATATGTATAACAAAAGTTACCCACTTTTATACCCATAAAACAATAAACATATAATGTCAGACAATTTTTTACAATAAGTACATTCTTATTAAATAGTTAATGAATTAGTAAATTATATCATTTGCTAATGGCACTCATTGTTTACGATAAAAACATTTTTATATTGCATGTATTCATTTGGATTCTACGTTTTAATACAATATGTTTTCTTATAAATCCTAGAGGCATAAATAAGGTCTTAGTTAATAATAATAATTTGGACTCTTTTTTTTCTCAATTTTTTCGTCTGAAATCGTTCAGAAATGTAAATAGACCGTCCAATAAATTCCACAAAAACCGATCATTGTATCCAGTAGGTATCGATGTTTCAGTCTAAAAATGTCTAAAAATGCACGCCCCTCCATTAATTAATTGCAACGCTTGCTTCTGTATGTGCAGCGTTTTTATTGGAACTTCAAACTCAACCGCACACGCTCTGTTTGAATTTTGCTGAATTTTGAAGCTCGACAATATAATGACGAGCTCGTCAATAGAATGATATTGACGAGCTTGTCATTATATTGATGAGCTTACGTGTTTGAGTATATCCCCTATTTTGCATGTATAGGTGAATACTTTGGAGGAACGTGCATTTTCAGACTGTACGCAGTCTAATAGTCACCGAACCTCACCATCATCATCAGTCCACCTGTTAACAAACCATCGAGCTCTAAGCTTTCCATTACGATATTGAAATTCAAGACCTTTATTTTTATTCGAGAATCAGATCTACCTATTACGTAGGCTTGCAATTCAGCCAGGTTATTTTGTGATTTTAGTTCACCTATGCCTGTTATGTCTTATTATGTCTATGGCAACCTCAGGTTTCCATGGCTACGAAGATGGCGACATCGCCATGGCGTCTTAGTGAGGTAGGGACTTTTAATAGAAATCGAGCAATTTCGTGAACTAAAAATCACTCTATTCCTTTTGCATGGCACATAATGATAAATGTAAATACACGCAGAGTAAGTTGAATGTCGTATTTTAAAATTATTGATATTTCGGAAAGAAATTTATTTTATTTAATGCAAGAAAGAAACTGACTAAAAAAATATTTCTGTCGATGTCCTGATGTCTGTGTGTGTGGATCTGGCACGATCACGTTCTAAACAGTCAACTTATCTTGTTAATTTTTTCTATTAGCTTAAGAATTACGGCGCGCTGTTTCCTATTGAAAATAGTTGTGTAATTCGGTATCGCTTATTTATAATTATCGAAAAACTAACCACCACCTGAACATACTTCGCGGAACATTACCTTACTATTAAGTATTGAGCTTCTTCTAAAAGATGGCGCTTAACGGCAATGGTGGCGTGCATAGTTCGTAATATTTAGAACATACGAGGCGCACACTTTAGATTCTCCACATTATTTTGGTTTGGACTTCCATATTCAAGTAATTGCACATACACCCCATTATCATGTTCTTATATGTAATGCATGCAAAATGTGACTAATTCTTACTTAGCACGTCACATCACCTTGTCACCTCCATTTTTGAAATGCCGTATCTTTAACAAGTTCTTTTGAATTCTATTAACTACAGCCTTTATTTTATCTAAATGTACTAGATTCTTCTTTGAATAAATATAAGATATAATATCGTGATAATGAATTGTCTTACATGGGTAAATAACACGTGAGAGCGTGATGTTTTTTTTTTTGTTCATAATTGAGTAGGTAATTTTTTTTAACACGATTTGGATGATGAATAAGGCAATGCTAAAATCGTTATATAGATTTTACTTAAGATCCATATTACGTAATTTCAAAAGATTGAAAGGAAATTAGATTTTGTTTTATTTAAGCATTGGAGGTTATTTGAAGGCGGAAAATTCTTAGTTCATTGCTAGACATATCTAGATACTACTACTCGCGACATCGTCCACTTTGGCTACTCTTAGCACTTAGGGGTTTAAAATAGTTTACGGATAAGGATTGATATCATGTTTTTAAAAACATCTTTGTATATATTGTGTTACGGACAGATGAGACATGCACGACATGGCGGCGTTTTCGACCGTGGACGTCGTCAAACTGACTGAGCGTGGCTGGCACTAGTACGTACCATAGCAAGCGAGATAGACGCCGTCTTGTAACAAAAAGACGGCGATAGTGCTATCTCGCTCGCGTAAACACGAAATGTTACTTGTGTATGGTGTGTACTAGTATCAGCCTTTATTTAGTACTTAAAGTCGTGCTAAATTATTGGACGGATGAACACGAATCTCAGAGTGGGCTGTTACTATGGCGTGCTTAGTACTCTACAAGCTTAACAATTAAGCTTTCTTCTTTACCTCCATTGCTAAGTAATTTTATTAAAGATTATGCAACTAAGCCTAAAGGGCTATAATATTCTTGAACCATAATAGTTTGGAAAATCGAAAACAGTAATATGATTGCTTAAAGGTCAGACACGCTTCTAAGCATAGTCCCTGGCTCATGCATTTATATGATTTTTCAGTGATTTTTTTAAGAAAAAATCCATCAGCTAGATTATTTTTTTAAATATTAGTTTTATCATTAGAAAGAACCCTTATTGAAAATGGTTGGGGTTTTTTTGAATTTATTATTATTATTTATTTTTTTTATGACAAAGGGCAAATGATCAGGTAGTTCATCTACTTATTATATAGGTGAATAGCGACGTCTATTAAAAAACTGTTCTGCTGTTCCAGGTGAATAGCAGATTCGTTGGGCTGCTTACTATTTACTTCTATTATCCTTTATCATCTCCGTTCCCGTTCCCATTCCCGTAAGTCCAAATTGACTCTACATTTGAGATATAAGACGTTTGTATGGGAAAAAGAAAAGGGCTGTTTTAAGGGTTTTCCCGGCAATTATTCGATTTTTTCTCGCCGTAAAAACCATCCTTGGACTTCAACGAACGTTTAAAAAAAAGAATTTTTTAAATTGGTCCAGGCGTTGTTAAGTTATGCGCTTACCAATTCATTTTGCGATTCATTTTTATATATATAGATAGATTTTTACAAGACTTTACGCATACTTCATACGTAAAGTTTAAAACATATTATGTATTTCACTTTTGACATTCACCTGTTCACTTAAATCAATCGTTTTATTAGCGTTTTATTTCACCACAGGACATCTCGTCAGGACTTGTAATTTTATCCCCATCACCCTGATGTCCTGATATTCACAACCTTGCAAGGGTCGCATGTATTTTAATTGTATGCGTAAAATCTCATTAAATTCATATACCGTGCAAGACTGAACTTTGAAATAAAAAGTAATTATATAAAATTACACGTTCAAAGAAAAAAGAGAACCACTTTTGTATGGGAAACATCCGACGGATTACTTTGAAAAATTACACAGAATTATGAGATAAGACAAGTTTTGGAGTTGACAGAGAGTAAAGATGCTTTCCAAATTAATTGAAAACATTCATAGAGAATATACTGCTATAGGAATACGAGCTTAGTTAAGGAAAATATAATTTTATGTTCTCTGACTGTATTAAGCTAAAGGAAGGAGACTTAAATATTAATCACGATAAATATTGGTTTTTAAAAAGAGGCTGTAGAGTTTCCTGTTGTTTTTTTTTTGGTACCAATTTTTTCATCCACATTTGTTAAAGTAGTTCAGGTGTGTTTCTATATCCGCTATATATATTTCATACGTTAAACGGGGTTCTTTTGCCCACTTCAGAGCTTCCACTGCGTGCCGTGCGTAAATGGTTAAAGTTTCGCAAAAGTCATGTATGACAAAATTGTTCCAGCTAGTAAATAACATAGTGGGGAGTTCAATACTTTTTTTTCATCTCAAGAAACGCTAAAGAAGTTTTTACTTCAGAAATTGTGAAAGACATAATCCTTAAATTGTATGTCATATGGAATTCCATAATTTTTCGTCATAAAGTTTCGTTCGAAATTTTTGTAGTGCTTTATTTCCGACTGTTCCGTAAAACGATCGTCGTAACCTTCCACTTAGAGTAAAAGAGTGTGTTAGTTAGCTCAGGTCAGGACCTCTTTATATATATGTACATAACACGTAACATTTGATTTTATTTCCCACATTATATAAGTTTTTTTTTTATGTTACAAGGGGGCAGACGAGCAGGCAGCAGGCACCGAAGTGCCTACCGGCACCCATGGACATCTCTTCGTTCACGCTTATTAGCCTGCGAAGGCTGTTATCCGACTTAGCGCTTGCTCGCTTAATTAATTTACGTATTGTAATATTAAGCTGTTAATTATGTGACTATTTCTATTTTGCTCTTAGCGTTAATGTACTTTCTTTATTATACTATTACTTCGTAACATATTTCGCATTTACTCTAACCAATTTTAAAAATATCCATGGAGTTTTTATTTATCTAATTGTCTGTAATAGAGTTTAATTCTCGTTAGAAAAGTGTGTTAAGTAGCATTATTAATTACTTTAAAAATATATTAATAAAACAATTGAAGCACTGACTGTTAAACCCAGCGATCTAAAGGACGCTTCACACTGAAGACACTATATTTTGTAATATATACAATAACCACTCTCCACCGTAGGCGCCTTGTTTCTACTAAATTTTAATACTCCGGAGAGATTGACGCCACTCTCCCGAGCTAATGAAGTGGTGTGAAACCGTTTCGATCGCGTGCTGAAATTCAGCGCTGACACAATATAACGGTGTGTTCGTTAACAATTACTTTTTTGAGCGCAAAGTAGAGTTTATATTCCGTACTCGTAGTTACAGGCGACTTTATCTGCGTAAAATTAATTGAAAAATCTTAGCGTGACGACATATAAACTATAACCTTCCTCGATAAATGGGCTAACCAACACTGAAAGAATTTTTCAAATCGGACCAGTAGTTCCTGAGATTAGCGCGTTCAAGCAGACAGACAAACAAACTCTTCAGCTTTATATATTTGTATAGATAATTTGTTTTTATTTGGATACTTTGATTTGAGTTTTCTTTGTTTATTATGTACCTACTGGAAGTGTGGACGAAGTCACGGCTAACAACTAGTATAAAGTAACTACGACACTGCCCGCCCCATTTGCCCTTGTTCTAAAAAAACAAGTCAACAACTCTTGAATACTGCCTACTTTGACGATCGTAAAATCCACCTTTTCCCAAAGTAAATCCGGACAACTCTCGATGATGTGTCATCTAGGCTTAATTTTAACCGATGAATCTAACCTTCAACATTTAGTAACGATAAAATAAAGCATTTTCTAATACTCACCAATACGTATAAATATTCTAGTACGGTCACGCAATCACACCTAAATCTAAAACTCATTCCCTATTTAGATCTAATTAATTAGTGAACCTAACAATGGCCACTAATTGCACGAGCGCCGCAATTGAATCGCTGATTATTGCAAATGCAACATTCGTACTTCTCTATACGATTAGCTGTAACCAATTTTAGAACTTAGACTTTCGTGAGCGGAATTCATGCTTATTATAAAACAGATTTTAAACTCACGCGTGTGTTATATCGGGATTGCCGGAATAGTTTCTAATCCATCCGATGTCCTTCCTCATCAGCTCGCTACGAAGCGAGCTCCGCCATTCCGAGGCCGCGTTTTTAAAAGATCTGTACTATAAGAGTGCCTTTTTACGTGTCTTGTTATCTTCAAAGACGTCTGAGCGTCTTTATTTAAGCTAGAATTACTTAAGACAACTTTGTTATGTGTCTAGTCTACTAAATTAAAGGGATGCACACACAGTCGTTTTATATTTCTACAAAGGGATAAGTTTATGTTGGAATTTACGGATTTCAATTAAAATTTCTGTACATATGTATTTTGAAATTATTATTGCTTTTATCTTATCTTGTTACTAATATATAAAGCTGAAGAATTTATTTGTTTGGATGCTTGAACGCGCTTAGCTCAGGAACTACTTGTTAGATTTGAAAAATTCTTTCAGCCTTTGATAGGCCATTCATCGAAGAAGGCTATTGACTATACATCATCAAGTGAATCTTTTTTTGCACATAAATTTATGCGTACGAAGACGCAGGCACAGCTAGTTTTGAATAAAGTGTAGAGTTTCTGACTTCGTGTAGTGTTGTCATGATGAAAGGTTAAAATACTTTTTTGTTACAGTAATTACTGATATGCCTTAGGAGTTTATCGCATTTCTTACTTATTCCAGTTTAAAAGTTCATTTGCTTTATTTTAATTTTATCGATATCGATTACATTATTAAAAATGCTGATAAGGGTTTAATAGAGCTTTGCCATGTAAATTTTATGTCAGTAGTGTTTCATTTATAGTCTTGAAGAAAGTAAGCATTAATCGAAGATAGTAAAGTAAAATTAAAAAAAAATTATCCACCACGGTTTCTCTTCTCCAGTACAGAACGTATCGAGCACTTCAGAACTTGCAGAAATCTGCGGCTGTAAACTCTTGACCTTTTTATTACCTGAATATTGGAATAATTTTTTTGAATTTTAATTCAATTCTCGTATGAGACTATATCTCATACGACGTGCTTCCATTTGTTAAACTACTACATCCTACGCTACACTGTAGTGGTACAACGTATTTAAATGGATAAGGATTAATACGGTATTCTTTATCAAGTGTCTTTGCTTATGTATGGGAAATATGATATTAAGAGCCATATCTTTTCATTGCGAATACTTAGAGGATAGATTTTATCACAGCCTTAAGAAACCGTAGATTTCAATATTTACTACAAATTTTAACTTTATATTTCAACGCCTTCCCCAGAAAAAGGGCCTTGACGTCAAATAGACAGATAGACGAACAGACATTTATGCAAGAACAATTTTACAGTTTTCGGATTTTTTACTATATTTGTGTTACAAGATTTCACGTCTTGCCAAATTTCATGGTTCTGGGACATCGGGAAGTACCCTATAGATTTTGATATCCGTTTCAAATGTACTGGTATAGGGAATGCGACATAAGTGGTCATATCTTTTGATTGCGTATATTTAGAGAGTTGATATTTTCACAGCTTTAAGGGATTATAGACCTCAGTATTTAAGTTCTGCAAAACTTTGCGCAGCTACACAAAGTCCCCGGCCACACTACATGATCATTGAAATGATCATTCAAATGAAGCGTATTTCAAATGCAGTCTATCTGCCAATCGGACCTTTACACCTTGTTTGAAAATATATGCACGCGGAGGTAGCGGAACACAATAAAAGGGAGATCATAAAATAGTTCGCTTCAGAGTTTTAAACAAATAACAGTTAAACGTGAAAGAACGATAAAATTAACTTGTTTTGACATTTATTTGCAACACGATACTTGAAGTTTATTGGGAACAAAAAACTAAACCAAAGAAAGTGCTTTTTTTTACATTTCGTAATGACACAGAAAAGGTTGGAACTTTTCGATTTTGTGAGGGTTCGTTTGTTTCGATATGAAACATTCATTTATTAACTGTTAACTTTCACAAAATCTAAAATTTTCAACTGTTTCTCTGTCATTACGAAATATAAGAAAAAGCACTTTCTTTAGTTTAGTTTTTTTTCCCCAATAAACTTCAAGTATCGTGTTGCAAATTAGAGTCAAAGCATGTTGGTTTGATTGTGGTTTCATTTTTAATTATTATTTCTTTAAAAATAAAACTAATTATTTTGTATTCTCCCTCTTTTGTGTGTCGCTAATTCTGCCGGTGTGTGCACATATTATATGCAAATTTTGGTGGACCCACATCGAATAATATGTAAAGTACACTATTCTTTCGCGTAAAAATTAATACAATAAAGAAATACGTAAGACGCCCACGTTTTTCGTAACGCTAACGCAAAATGTTACACGTTTTTATATGGTTCACTGTTTCAGTTTATTTTAGGCTGAACGTGTCGGTCATTGCCTTCACGAGTAAAAGGCGGGAACCGCCATTTGCGTTGCAATTCAAATTAAAATAAAACAGTAGCACTACGGCAATGCCGACAGAAGTGAAATAAAACGGCAAAGGTGTCGGTCACGGTAACAGTGTCAAGAGTTTAAATGTTTTTTCCATCTCAAAAAATTCCCTACATACTTTAAGATGATTTTACTTCAATAATTAGTCATGAATTTATAAAATACAGTCTAAATTTATCTATCCATAACAAAGAGATATACTGACTAAAAATTTAAATTAATTTTATAGCCAAAATTATTTCAAACAACACTCATATTGCTAAATATCAAATATAAATGAATTGTCCATAATTTAGGGATTCCGAAACACGAAGGAGGTAGGACACTTGAAAGGCCAATGTTACAATGGGTCACCCATCCATTCACCGATCGCAGTAAGGGCTGCTTAACCTAGCAATCGACACTGATTAAGCTATGAGCTCCCCAACATTTGTACTTAGTATAAAAAAGAAAGAAACATTTTTTAAATCCTGATGTGTCACATACTCTGGGTTTTAGCTTAAAACTAATATAATGCTGGAGCTAGGCAAAGTTTAATTTGAATGATCATGTAGTGTGGCCAGGGACTTTGTATATCTGCGCAAAGTTTTGTAGAACTTTGTAGTCTTCAAAGATGCACAAACACTTTGAGCTATGTCTGGCTGCGGCATAAGGATATTTTTTCATATTAATGTAGGCTTAACCTGTTTTTTGTGAAATAAATATTACACAAACTAAAAAAAAAGAGTCACATTGATAACCTTTTAGCATTGCCAAATATTCTTTAGAAATAACTTATTAAATTACTCCTTTCTATTTTATTTCTACTCAAGTGTTTTTTCCTGGTATTAGTGTAGCCGTTGTGATCTTAATTAGAGCGAACAACTTTATCAAATATTGAAATGCTCTATAATTATTATGATAAATAATTCAGCCCCAATGGATCAATGGTAGAAGACTGGAATAAAATCATTGAGATACTGAGTTCAAAACCAGCTATAGTTGTAACACAAGCTTATATATAAAAAGCGTAAATTAACGGAACAACACCAGTGGTAAAAAAAAAATTGATATACATCAAAATATTATAAATGTGTATATTTAAAAATAATGACAAAAATTTTTTTTTAAATGCATAAATTATTTTTTAATTTATTAACTTACTGTTTGACTTTGCCTAAGTTGATGTCTTTTTATATATTCCTAGAAAAACATTAGACACATTAATGGGAGCTGGAGCATTAATAGCTCAACAGTCGAAGGCATGGCCTGATCCGCAAGGTACCCTGTTCAAACCCAACACTGCTGGGGCATTGTTGCACCCACTCCTTACACAAGCTTTTAATTTAAATGGGTATATTAGACATACCTAAAAAGTATTTCTTTTTTTAATTAGCCTATTGTGTCCCACAGCTGGGCAAAGACCTCCCCCCCTTCTTGATCCATCTTCCTCTCTCCTGGTTCAATCTCATCCACAATAGTCCTAGCAACTTTTAAAAAAAAATAGGGTTTAATCTTAAGTATATATTAAGATAAGAACCAGAGGCATTGGAGAAGATTCTTATATCAAATTGTACATGGTTCCCAAATGCATTAATTTCCAGCCCTATAGATTACTTACAATTAATAAATAACAGATAAGAACTGTTGATGACATAAATTTAAAAAAAAAATAGAATATCTATGTGATTTCATATTTAATCAATTTCTATTGAATGTGTTATCATTTCTAAGAAAGCAAATTTTCGTTTACTTATCTAGTAACTTACAGGGGCAAATTAAATTATTCTTCGTATTGTTAGTTTTAGAGAAGCTCTTATAATTTTGAGGTAAATAATAATAGAAAGAAAATCCAAGAAGAAACATTTGGAATTAATTATATTCCAATACACTCAACTACTTAGGAGCTCGAATGTTCGAAGTGTACGAATCGACACTCGGTATATTTGTTTTTTATTTATATTTTAAACACAAAATGAAGAAATAATATTCAAGACTGTTAATATTTATAATTATCTTATTAAAAAAACAATCTTGTTCTGAAGAGATATAACATTGGGTTTTAGAGGTAATTCACTATTGTAACAATATATTCATTTTAACACGATTATCTAAATTTATTACGAATAGTAGAAACATTAACACAATTGTATCATCACGTGAGCCTACAACTTCTTAATAACAGATTTACTAAACTTGGTTTCCGTAACAATGCAAGTACGTATAACATTAAGACAATGTCCCATTTAACTATTCCGAGCGTTCAAAAGAACGCGTGAACAATTTCTTAAGAGATGTATAGAAATATAGCACCTATTCCATTCATGTTTCTTGGTATATGTTTTCTCGAAATAGTGTCCCGTTTTAGCGTAATAAAAAAGAATATACTCACGTATTCGTTTGATCTTGTTTTCGAAAAAGAGAAAATAAAAGAAAGAAAGCTTCTTTAGTTCATAAACAAAACACAACACAAAAATATCACACACACCACATCAAACACTGTCCCGTGCGAACCACATCCAGTCTTTAGAATGGGAACATGCGTGAGATACGCTCAGTATTCGGCATTGACAAGAGACAAGACGAATTCCGGATACGACTCCTGTTCATTCAGGTCATTCGCTCTCAATATCCACAGATAAATACAAATAAGGTCTACGGGAGACGCCCCTGCTCCCAGGTGTTTTACTATCTTTATTTGGTATAGTAACATTAAAAGAAGAAAACGTTACAGGTAGCGACATCTTGTGAACAGTTGAATGAACGCGAAATTTACTGCCCTCTGTGGAAATTTGAGACATTTTTAAAGACACGCCATCTATTATCTAATAGCAAAGGTAATAAAATGTTAAAAGAGGAACAAGATGGCGCTCCTAAAGTATGTGCTATTCGCTAATAGATGTCATCATACTACACTTAACAATTTTAAATGAAACAGCTAACCACTCATTCACACATCGCCGTAGGGTGGCGTGCTACTATTAATGGACTTGGCAGACGATGTCGTGTCCGAATTTTGGCTCGTCCCGCTATTGACGAATTAACCAATTTTCTTTTTCATAAAATGTTAAACACGGCCGAATGTTTTATGAAATATTAATTTTATGCGCACGCACGTCAGTCAAAAGGTCTACTAGGACATGCGTCATCTATTTGAAAAATTCCGTAGCGACCAAAGGTGCTTTTTTGTATTTTTTGAGCTTTCCTTCCTTTCTTTCTTTCTTTTTTAACCTTCCCTGAAACGAAGCGAATTAAACAAAACAATTTTCAGTCCAATCTTTTGCGATTTTTTGGGAAACTAACGAATAACGATACATTTTTATATTTAAAGATTTGAACTTATCCCTTAAACGCAAGATAGGTAATAGTAAGAACTTGTAATTGTCTGTAAGTCTACCATTAAAATGCACATAGCTGTAACTGCTCATAAAGGGCTGGGCGAATTTCAAAATGGCAACTAATATGCATAATCGTCAGCCCAGTTCCAACTTGCCTCCGAATGATTTAAGTTATAAGCTGAAGCGGACACAAGTTCATTTACATATTATTATTCAACGATTTAAGTTACAAGTGAGAGCGGGTTCTCTTACGTTTTCTTACTAATTAAAATTTAGCCACTCTTTTAAGGTATTATGCACTAACTTATGTTTAGATTTTTCTTTAAGGATTGATGTAAGTATTCTAAGAGATTTTTGAAAAATATACGTAATCTTCATAAAAAAAAGTACAGGATATAAAAAAAGTCTATTTTTTAAAATATCTTTATATATATAATTCTACTGTACAGTAGTCTGTATGTCACTGAACTCCTAAACGTCTGGACCAATATGAAAGCGTTTGGGTGGCATCCTTGATGATTTAGATTAGCAGCCCGGCAGATAGCGCTGCAGTCGGTATCTAGGTTATTTATCTATATTTCTTCATCCTATCGTGGCCGGGTTTGTTTTTCTTTTCTCCATAAAATTAATATTAAAGCCTCGTTCGCAGTGATCCGATTACGCTGTTGTAAAATTTTTCAGCCATTTCTAATTTGAAACTACATTTTTTTTTATTCCAAGCTTTGTTTCGATCGTGAATTGATTTTAATGGCGTGGTTTTCCTCCATTACTGCGATACTCAAATTTTCAGTCCGATGTATTTATATCCTTTTCAAAATCAAAGTTAATTTTTTTGAAGATGAAACTCCTTTAGGCATGTTGGAAATTTTTTGAAATTGGAAAAAGCCTGGTTAACAATAATAATTAAATATATAGGACTATATGATACACGGACGTCTGTTCCTAAGGTAGACAACTTAATGCATGTGTTCTAGGCAACAGCCGCCTGTTGTACACAAATATTTTTTTTTGTAAATATATAAATACATACATATGAATAATACACCCAGACTCGAGGCGGGAATCGAACGAATGCATATAATATAATGGTATATATTATAAATTATAGAATTATATTAATGTGTTATAAGAGTGCCATGCTATAGCTATTTCTATTAGTAAAAGTAATTGGTAATATATACAATAACTGGGCTTCCAAAAAATAATTCCACTTTTAAGTGCAGTTGTATTAATTTATTTAATGAGTAGTTAATATAATTAAAATCCTTATAAAATATCGGCTAAATTTAAAATCAAAATACAGTAAAAATAATTTGAACTACAAAAGAATCTATCTTTAATACCAACTCTAAAGAATGTTGAAGTTTAATTCCAATATTTGCTCAAATATTTTGGTCTAGAAAATAATGATTCCTTGGATCTAGAAAATGTTCTTTGTATAGCAATCTTTATATAAATAAATAAGTTTAACAAAATGCGTCTCTTAGGATACGAAGGTGGACTTCAATGCACGTATATAGCAGAAGTGTGGGCCAACGAGGGTCTTCAAGATATGTCATATTCGAGACATATCGTAATGTTCCGACTCATTGTAATATACTGCGACTGCTTCAGTTTGAACGCTTGTAAGCCGGTAGTAATTTTAAAACAAATAAATTTTGCTATTTATAAAATAATAGTATTTTAAAATCCTCAGACCTCCATTATCTGGCCCTATCGAAAATTCCATTCTTAGCAGATATCTATTAACTATAGACTACCTTCCGGGCAAATTTCACCTTTCTACGTCCCGTGGTTTTAGAGAATACGTGTTAAGTGATCTATCGCTTTTAAATGAATCTTGCTACTTGTGATAGAATAGAGACTCGCATGAAAAACTAAACTACTTTGCTTTAATCCGCGAATGAATACGAGGGAAAAGCAGTGTAATGCTCTAACCCGAAACCTACACCACCGAATCCGCCACCAAAGCACAGCACTACACTGACTTTCCGATATGCCTCAACGCACGTTTCGCTTCGACAAGGTACTACAAACCTTTGTTCATATTACATGATCAATTAAATGATCATTCAAATGAAGCTATGTCTAGCTCCGGTATAACAGATTAACCAAAAACGTTAACCATGATTAATACTTGAATTATTTATGATGAAGTATTAAATATATTAAAGATATATATGTATATTTTCACCTACATAGACTTTGATAAACTTCCAGTTCATATTTTTAAGCATAATTGAGCAAAAAATTATATAAATTGTAAAACCTAATTGTTGCTATGTCATAAAGTTAAAAAATCATACCAATAAATGTCTAAAATAATAAATTATACTGAATGGAATATCTCATAGTCAAAAGACAAAATAATTTTTATAAATAAATTTACATAATTGAATAATAAGTCGTCAAAGACCGCGTTGTCTTAGCTACCTCAGGGCCTGGCACGAACATGTTTTCTTACTTGTACGTTCGAAACATAACCTCAAATAAAACCTTTGATTTTATTATTCATGTTCAGTTGTTTACCTTCAAATTAATTAATACATCAAGCGTCGACAGAGCTATTGCCCTACTGCTTGTATATATCAAAATTAAAAAAAAATTGCTTCGTTCCTGGACAAAAAAAATGTAACATCCTAGACTGAGCTAAAACACATTTCAGTTATTTGAGGATTTACAAAGAATTTTTATGAATACAAGCATACAACTGTAATTTAAGATAACTTATGAACACTAGCAATACGATAGCTTTAATTATAAATAATAATAATAAGAACAATATACGTGCCTGATTTACAACGACTAGTTATTACTAATACATACAGCTTTTTCGTACCTCCGCCTCTCAATTAAGGTTAATAGATACCTACAAAAATATCGGTATCGAGCTATTAGCAACGCAAATGCTGTGCATATATTATTATGTACTTTATAATATAAATAAATATTTAATTAGTATTCCATAGGTGCCGGTTACACCACTAAATCTAGGTAGTACTTATAATAATAAGTATAACCCAGATCCGGCAGACGTTGTCTTACCCGAACGTTGGGTTACTTACTATTTACTACATTTTATTATCCTATATATGACGGGAACGTTCCGTTCCCGTTCCGTTCCCGTTCCCGTTCCCGTTCCCGTTCCCGTTCCCGTTCCCGTCCAGTTCCAATTCCTGTTTCTTTTCCTAACAATTTGTTCCTGACAATATACGTTAACTGTATTCTGCCAGCGCCCTGCTGTTATTTATTTAACGCCATAAGGTTACGCTAAAAATCTTTAGTCTATACTAATACAGCTTTTGTTTGTTTGTTTGCTTAAATACGCTAATTTTAGGAACTACTATGCTGATTTGAAAAATTCTTTCAGTGTTAAATAGCCCACTTATCGAGGAAGGCTATAGGCTACATAACATCACACTGAAATAGATTCTATTTTCTTACTTAATTTTATTAGCGTAAAATATAGACCATTTAATCGTCGTTATAACATTGAAAACAAATTGTATTTTTTTAGACTTAAGAATACTCGTGGTATGCGGCATACCTCAAAAGCGTACCGCTAACCTCAAAAATACGTGAATATTAGGCATATTATCTCAAAAATATTTACAATATTGCTTAAAAAAGTGTTTTTGTATCATTATTGTATACAAAAACACTTTGTGTACATAGAAATGTATGGTTTCAAATTTTGTACAAATCTATAACTGTATATTAATTAAACGAGCATTATTTGTATATAGGTATATATAGAATTTGTATCTCGGAAACGGCTGAAATGATTTTCATGACATTTAGTGTACAGGGGATTTCGGGGACGATCAATTGATCTAGCTGGATTTCACTTTTGGGAAACGCCGCCTTAACCTACAAAAATTCGGTCATCCAGGTACTCTGTATATGCATTACTCTGTACTGTGTATATACTATCTATATCTATATCTATATCTATATCTATATCTATATCTATATCTATATCTATATCTATATCTATATCTATATATATCTATATCTATTAATATAAGCTAAAGAATTTTTTACTTTAAAGCGCGAATGTCAGGAACTACTGGTCTGATTTCAAAAATTCTTTAAAATGTTTATAGATAACCCATTTAGGAAAGTTATATGCTATATATCATCATTCTAAAATTTAATGTTTTTTTCTCAAAAAATTTTAATTTTTTTTTTGTTGTTGGCCACCCTTGTCACTTAGGGGTTTAAAAAATACTTTACGACCGATTTTCGTACGTGCCAAATATGCATAAAAGTTTTCATAACAATCGATCAAGCCGTTTTGGAGGAGGCAACAAACACCGTGACATAAGAATTTCATATATTGGATTTAAACTCAAGTCTTCCAAAAAAACTGAGCCAAATTCCGAACTTCTGTTTTAAATAATATATACATTTAGTTTCAATACTGGAATCTTGTTACATTTACTCAAATAAAGAAATAATATTACTTATTTTGCTTAACTCAAATTGTCTAAAGGTGCCCCATAATGTAGTCACGTAATCCGCCTTCAGTCATCTTTTATTGAGATTGAATTTTCAATTGGACTGTGATTGATTGAATGAGATGAAGCGGGATTGAGTTAAGATCCAAAAGAAAAACCCCTAATAAATTGAGCGGAATACCATTCGATAAAAATGGCCAAGAGCGTGTCAAAACACGCTTAGATAGAAGGGTTTCGTATCTGATACGCTATAAACGTATTTGTTAAAAAACTCCAAAAGTTGTTGTCCGATTTCGTTCAAAATAATTTTCCTAGTGAGTTTTTAGCATGTTCTATGTACATGGAAAATTTCAAGTCTCTACGTCTAATAGTTTGGAAACGCTAGGGGGGGGACCACCTTACGTGCAGTGATGCAGACGGACGGACAGACAGACAGCGAAATTATAAGGGTTCCTTGTTGTACTACGGAACCCTAAAAAACAACCGGATGAAATTCCACTTGTACAGATTTAAAATAAATAAGATTAAAACTCCCTTTGCGTAAAGCGTTATTTATTCAGCGAAAGTATTTGTGAATTTGTTTGATGGGAAATGTGTATTCGATCAAAATTTAGGGTCGTCGTTAGTGTTTCCTTTTTCTATTTGTTTAAGGTGACGGAGATTAATAAATTCATTATTTTCATTATTTGTAATTATGATCAATGTGGTTTAATTATGAATGTCTAGCTGTATTCCGTGACTTCGTCCGCATAAAATAACAGGAGCCTAACCGCCTTGGCCTATCGAAAAGTCCTTTATTAGCGGATGTCTACTAACTGTAAAATACCTTCTTGTCAAAGTTACATCATTGTAAGTCTCGCGATTTTCGAGATTTCGTACTAGATATATTTATAGATAAAATTAAATATGAATACCCAATTATAAATAACTAGCTGTGCCCGCGAATTCGTTCACGTAAAATTACGTAAAAAAAATAGATTCAATTTTAGCGCGATGATATATAGTCTATAGCCTTCCTCGATAAATGGACTATCTAACATTAAAAGATTTTTTTAATTTGGACCAATAGTTCCTAAGATTAGCGCGCTCAAGCAAACAAACAGACAAACTCTTCAGCTTCATATTATATTAGTATAGAAGTAATGGTAATCCATTTGGCTGGATGATAATTCCAAAAAAAAATAATTTTATATTAGCAGGATAAAGCTGATTCTGGAAAATCAACTCACTAAAAATATTCTAGGCCAAAAACTTAGTTTTTATCCATAAAGGGAAAGTATCAATATGCAAAACAATTCGAGAGGAAAAATATAGCAACATGAAAATTAAATAAAGCTAAGATATTTCTATATTAATCATTAATTACTTCTCCCTTCTAATTGCGCAGTACCTTGATTTTATACATTACTTCTACGGACTTGTAGCTGGCGCACTATAAATTTAAATCCTACTTCAATAAACAACTGGCAAACTTACTTTCTCACATTACGATTTTAGTGCATGGATATTATCTGATCATAAAGTGATAAACGAC
>JANCMC010022637.1:687275-798360 GCA_024363005.1 Charaxes varanes
AAACAACTGGCAAACTTACTTTCTCACATTACGATTTTAGTGCATGGATATTATCTGATCATAAAGTGATAAACGACAAAACTGTGGCTTTATTGCTTCCCGTTCCAGATCATTTAACTCGCACGTGACTGCCTCGATAGGGTTGTCCTAATGTTTATTATGAACTTATTTATTGTCTATGGATACTTTTTTTTCGGGGGGAGGGGTAGGTGGGGATACAACGCGGTCTCGTTGTTTGCTTAATAAAATATATTATGGTTGTGTTTATAGTTTATTGTCGCTGTTCGTTGGGCTGTAAACCGATTCACAGTGTATATGATGCGTGTATTTTCGTAGTTTATTGATTTCTCATAACATAACTTTAATATTAGACGCACATACTACAAAAATCTGTAGATGAAAAGGCACTTTATACAGAAACAAGTTTATTAAAGTGTTAACACAAAAGAGTTTTATGTTCAATGTCAAAGACTAGACGTTGACTTTAAGACATCGCCATATTGTTTCTATTCAACTTTGTTGTTTCACGAGTACCTAGGAATAACTACTTTTACATATCTTTTATTTTCATATATATTTACCACAAAGGTTTAATGTCTCCCATTAAGTTTCATATGTATGCATTAGATCAAATATGTACTGGCTGAAATTAAAATTTTTCTATAAGCATTTGTAAAACATTGATACTTCATATTTAACAAAAATAGTTAAAAAATTGATGTAGTAAACAGTAAAGTAGATTACGTACCTAGCTAAAGCGAGTAATTAATGCTCTCGTGGTAATTTAGTGCCCGAGCGAATATTAATAACTCACTTTGCGCTCGGTGCACCAATCCACTATTGCATATTATTTTTATCTGCGTTTAAAAGTTAGTGAGGAAGAAATTAAACAGAGCATTATTTGAGAATTAGCAATTTTTATCGTTTGGCAGCCATATTGTTTATTAACTGAGCATTGTAGCAAATAGACTGCATTTAAAAGGAATCAAACAAAAGTTGATAAAAAACTGGTGACGTATAAAACTGGATTTAAAGAATTCCAGTCATCTATAAATCACATATAGACATTTCAATTTAATGTATATGTAATAAATGAATTGGAATCAAATTCGGGATAAATATTAGCTTTAGCCCGAACGTTATTTGACTTTTAGCAACGTTTAGGTGGGCGGCTATATTGTTTATTAAAGGAGTAGTGTAGTGGAAATTATTGCCGGTTCATCGGTTATTTTGTTTAGATTGCCTCGGTTAGTTTACAACACCGGGGGTTGTTTGCCTGTAGTATGAATAAATAATTTGTAGTCCCTTGTTAAATATTAAAATGTGTAGAGTTAGGCGGTGTGGACGAGCGTTTATTTGTATCGAATAAATTTAATATGTCAAGTTTATCTGGCAGTTTTAACAGTACCAATATGCTTCTAGAATGGGAGTTTTAAACCGGTGCCAGACATAGCTCAAAGTGTTTGTACATTTTTGTTCTTGAATATTAAAAAGTACTACACAGACCGGCCACACTACATGATCATTGAAATGATCATTCAAATGAAGCTATGTCTGGCTTCGGCATTAGGATACTTCTCGTTTCATCTTAGGAACAGATTCAGCAGTAAAATTAAATTACTTCCAATAAATTCCGCTTTATTCGCAAATTTATACGATGCTATTCACATACCTACACTAATTTTCTGCAATTTATGCGGTTTTTGGTACTAGATGGGATAACGCTAGGAAGAAGATGAAGAATAGCAAGTCCATTGCTAGTACTTATGTTTTGTGGGTTACGCAAAAAATAATTTAATGTAAAACTAACTGGGCCTTGGAAACAAATGATTTTGGATCATCCATCTATCACCCGGCCGCGATAAGAACTGCTTAACATAGAGAATGACTCAAATTTTGGCTACAAAGTGCAACATTCCGATATCTGCACCTTTTGCTGCAGATTTAATATGAAGTTTTTAAAACGAAAATTAATTTGTTTTCTTCTTCGTATCGATGCGATGGCAAATACATTATTATTATTATTTTACTTTTTTTTCCTTTATTAAATTGTTGAAGCCCAGAACGCAGCCACATTGACCGCTTCATCAGAAGCCATCACTAACTCCTCCTGCGTGCAGATGTAGGGGCATGCAGGGCATGACGTGACGGTAATTATTATTGACGTCCGTGTGTCATATAGTCCTATATATTTATTTATTATTTATTTATTTATCTGGTGGTTGAAATAAGGCCACAATTCTTTAGATTTGAGGACTGAATTTATGCTTACATAAATCTATTTACAAATTTTCACTTCTTTTTACAAAGATATATTATAATATTTGACAATTAATATCTTTAACGTCGTCATGTCTTAGCGTTTGTCACGTTTTGGCTTTTAGTTTTTAAATAATTGAGAGAATCAGGCATTACTTTGCGGAAATCCATTACAAACATGAAATCCTAAACTACATAAGAGAAAATCGGTGCAATGCTGCAACCCGAAAGCTACACCACGGAATCCGCCACGAAAAGTCTTTACGAATAACCTTTGTAGAGTCTATCTCCTGATGATTCTTTGAAACGTGCGTTGAGGCACATCGGAAAGCCAGTGTAGTGCTGTGCTTTGGTGGCGGATTCGGTGGTGTAGCTTTCGGATTAATATATTTATATACAATGAAGATTTATAAATCTAAATAGAAAATACAGTTTTGGACGAAATTTATAGGTAGCGTCTTATATAATTCTTATTTAAATCTTTTTGACCATTTCAAGAACAGAATTTCATGGATTTTAAAAATAATAATATTATAAAATGCACTTGTATAAAGCTTATGTTTGTTGTCATATTGTTTTTACCAGACTGTCAAAACGCAGGACGTTCTAAATTCGAACGAATTTCTATTATGTACAAGCATATTTCAGGACATTTATTAAAGGAGCCTAGTTCTTATAAGTTTTTTTTTATAATAAGTGACATGAAGAAAGTCACACGCAACAGCTAGCAAGCAATAAACAGCTCATAAACCCGGGAGCAGCTTTGCGTAGTTAATACGCCAAATTGACGCCTGATAAAATCCGCGTTATATAAATTTTTGACACCGAATCTGTGGCTCTCTCGCATCACGTATATTTGGTAGAGCAATCGACTGCAGATCGATAGGTCCTTGGTTCAAATCCGAGTGTCCCCTTCTTTTGTTTTTTTTTATCATATTTTTTGTTGAATCATAGATAATTAGGGAAAGGCTTAGTAGTGACGGAATACGAGTTTTTCAAATTATTCGCATTTTTGAATGTGTACGCTATTGTAGAATTCGTGATAAAGTTTTGACAATGCAATGACCATCAATGCTTGTGTGAAAAGCTGATGAGTTTGTTTGTTTGAAAGCGCTTATCTCAGGAACTGCTGGTCCGATTTGAAAAATTCTTTCTGTCTTAGATAGCCCATTTATCGAGGAAGGTATACGCTATGTATCATCACGCTAAAATGAATCAATTTTCTTTTTACCTCATTTTAAGTGGAGTCGCGGGCACAGCTAGTTAAAAAGTATATTTATTAAAATAAAAAGTAGCCTATACCACTCAGAGATAATATAACCTTCTAACAGTAAACGAATAAATTGAATACAATTTTTGTTAGGTAAATCTAAGGCCACAATGATTTCATACATTAAAATATAAAGAAAAATAACGTCTTAAAGTTGAATAACGAAATTAGTAAGCAATAACAAATAATATTGTAATATTTTACATATTTGGTACATATTCAGAAATATAACATGATTTTAGAAGAAAAAACATAAAAGAAAACAAACACTCCAACGTTTACCTCTTATTATTTTATATATGCGTGTGCGTGTGTGAGTATGTATGTATGTGCGTGCGTGCTTGCGTGCGTGCTTGCGTGCGTGCGTGTGTTCGTGTGCGCGTGTGTGTACATCATAAACCTTTATGTAGCATTATTATATGTTTTTTGAGTTGCAAGAATTAGGTTTGTAAGGATTATCAGACAAATGTGTATATTTTTAGGAATATATGTCAAAAAAACGGAAGTGTTTCGATTTTTCTAATGTAAAGTAGACCATACTATCTTTGGGCAAGTCAAGCAAGACAAGAGTCAGACTCGCGTACTAAGGGTTCCGTACTATCACGTAATAATTTACCATGTTATTTTAAGATTTGTAGGTACAAAATACTTCTTTTCATTTGTCGAAGTCACTAATTATTTTTCCTCAAACTTACGGTTTTTGGAGTTTTACCTGTACATGTACTTCAAGTTAAAGCTTCTTGCTAAATTTCATGATTCTAGGTTAACGGGAAGTACCTTATAGGTTTTGGTCCTCTTTGCAATGTATGGAAAATTTGTCATATCTTTTGATAGCGTACACTTAGAGGGTTGCTTTTTTCGCAGCATCAAGGGACCGCAGTTTTCAGTATTTGGTATTAATTTCAACTTTATTCGTTTACTCGTTCCTGAGAAAAAGGGCTTTAACAGATAAACAGGCGGACGGACAACGAAGTGATCCTATAATGTTATATTTTTTCCTTTGGAGGTACGGCACCCTAGATGGCTTGATGGGTAAAATTTCGTATATTTAAGTTTATGTATTTGAAGTTAAAGACGTGCCAGTAAAGAATATTTTATACCTAGAGTAAACAATTTGTGACTTTGTTCACACCTACTTTATATTAAGTAAGGTGTGAATAAAGGTTTGGCTAAATATCGATATACTAATTATAGAAACGGCTTTTAAACTCACGCGTACTTTTCATCGGGATTGCCGAGTTTAAAAGCCGTTTTTATAATTAGTATGGATTCCGCTCACGAGATTCTAAGTTCTGAAGTATTGATACATCAATTGCGTCCAGTTCGGTGTCGATAATTGATTATTTGTTCGTCGGCATGTCTGCCATCATATCAACGTCTAGCAGAAAATAGTCTAGAGCCTCACCTGATGGCAGACGGCGCAGAGGTCGGGCGGCGAGCGCGGGTTGCAGGCGTCGCAGGGCGCGCGCGGCCTCGTGCGGCGCCCGCAGCGGCCCAAATCGCATCGCTCTTTGTGCTGCACCGACTCGAAGTTTTAGAAGGGATAACATACAATTTTCCTAATAAAAATAAGAATTTATAGTTGTTTTAAAAACTAACTAGTTGTTACCCGCGACTTCGGCCGCGTAAAATTGGGTGAAAAGTTTTAGCGTGATGATATATAGCCTTCCTCAATAAATGGGCCATCTAAAACTGAAATAATTTTTCGGCTTTATATATTATTATAGATCGTATATAAAGGTAGACCCTTCTAACATTTTTAGGTCTGAGCGTTGGCTTTAACAAACTTTTTTTATTTTTACATCTTATTATAACTAATTTTTCCATCAAGGACTACTTGGGTTAAATCCCATACCATAGACCTGAACTAAACGTTGAATGTCGTTTGAAATCAATCAAAAAAAGTTTGAGGCTATTTTCCCACTCCGAACCTTAAATCTAGACTCGATCGCAGACAATAGATCTGGTCTACGTTCTCATCCATTCATTAACTTATTAATAATATTCTGTTTGACGGACAGAATATTTTCGCCAAATTCATAAGCTCTTGTTATGTAATCTGCTTACTATAAAGTAATACGTAAATTCTTATGATTAATATGAATTATCTTTTCCATTTCACTCAGAAATTGTAAATAAGAAACTGAAAATCATTTTTGACACTGAATGTTACACATCCGTCCTAATGGCGAGGGATAAATGAAAACTAGCGCCGTGTTAGCACTGTATTAGCGCCTTCTTAGGGCCTCGTTAGTATTATATTAGCGCTGTATTAAGGTCATGTTAATGTAGATTTAATGGAAATTTTGCGTCGTATTGGTGTTGTATTATCGCTGTCATCACCATCGTTCACAGCTCTTTCTCTCTCAATACTGGGTAGAGGTTTCTCCTAGCTTATACCACTCTTTACGCTGTTAAACCAATCTGGAGTAGGTTTGTGTGTGGTCATTTTTCTTTGAACAATCCATGTGCGTACCACATAATGAGCAAGGATGTGCCTGAACCAAGTCCCAACGACACAGTGCTCGAACCACCAGATGCAGACTATAGATATTCAGCCAAGATATATATAAACCATTTTTATCTTACTTATTTATTTATTTATTTTGGAAACCTAGATCTGTCACACAGCATTTATTGCTGGAGAATTGCATTTAGTAACTACACAGTACGTAAGGAATGTCTATTTTGCTTACAAAGACAAATTAATCTGTCAAATGTATCTTATATTACTTACAAAATGGTACAAACGTTAACTATAAAAATTGAAAGACAAATTATGAAGTATTTGTATATATGTGTGTTTGTATACATGTTTTGCCAATTCTAATTTATGTTAATGAAATAGGAGTAATTCAATTGTTTTATATTTTCAGGTTATGTTGATAAGCATGCCTACGTTAGAGAGTTTGTACCAAAAGTGTGGTAGATAAGCTGGTGCCAAATTGTTGGACGGCACGTTCCCAAGACTTCGTGATTATCCGCTGTAAATAAAAGTGCTTTATACAGTCTGCGAGCAGAATATTGAACAGTTGGTGTTATTATTGATCCCCATCAATAATTCTCGTTAAAGACACCAACGTGTCCGTTACATTATGTTTTCCATAATCAATGTATGAAGGTAGTTGACAACACATTGCTGATGGGTCGTGTGGCATCTTGTCAAGTCAGTGCTATATTTCTAAATAGTCGTATAATTCGATTAAGACATTGTTCAGTTTTCGATTTTAGAAAATCGAAATTCTTATATATTTTTTAAATTTAATGAAAATCGAAAAGTCTTTGGTAACATCTAAGCAGTGTTGAATGTATTCCTTAACCATTTGACAGTATTTATATATTAGAGTATATCACATTTACTGTACCTAACATAAATTGAGCCCTTAAATCTCAAATGGACCAAAACTAGTATTTGGTTAAATCCCCAACCAAGGTGGAATAATTAATGCACTCACTTGTAGCTCAAACTTTATGCGTTTGTGGAAAGGTACACCAAGCTGGAAAAGGTGTTCGGCGAAAGTCGATATTCTTAACCGCAAGAAAGGAGGGTAAGATCTTCAGTCTGGGCTAAGTGGAATTGCTGACGGTGGCCGCGCCACGCCGAAAGAAGTTCGTCTGGTCTATATGTAGTGATCATAAGTAGAAACTTCGCTAACGTGAGTTAATTTGTATGGTGCTATTCTTGTACTGTGCTCGTGCGTAGTCTGTGCAACGCCATCTAGTTTTCTGTGCTGTAACCTTTTGCATTCGAAACGCCTTATCGTAAAAGAAGAATGACCTCTCGATTGGAAGTCTCTTAATCTAGTGAGAATATGAAGCCCAAGATTTCCATATCTACATATTATTAGGTATATCATGCTATATAAGCAACCAGTCCCAAAGTCTAAGCTTTAAGACGGGAGAATGTTAGACATATCTTTAAAAGTATTGCGAACATTCTTGTTTTAAATATATATATTTGTAAACATATATTTCAGAACTAAGAACTGCTGAACAACTATTCGAGAATTTAATGAAGCACGTAGGTAGTCAAGCTACTTGCTAGACAAAGGCACAAAGACAAAGATCTCGTTTGAACTTAGTGTATCCAGTAAAAATAAAACAAAAGATCGCAAACTGTTAAAATTTAATCTCCTATTTAGGATTCCGTAGTCCTACGCGTAACCCTTACCGCTTTGTTTTTTTTATAGGTTAAGCGGGCAAACGAGCAACAATTTTTTTTGACCGTCCGCCTCACCGCCCAAACTAACTTGTACAATTGTGAACATATATGCCTGTTTGTTACAGTTATGTACTGCGTATAGATTTACTTTTTGGCATCTTAAAACGATAATAATTTTACATTTTAGGGGTGCCACCCATACATGTGAAGTGTAGCTGAATTTTGTTTTTTTCATTCAACCCCATGGTACGGGATAACGTTAGACATTTCTTTTAAAATAAACATAAGGTTTCTTACCCAACTTTTTCACTATGAGTACCATTTTCGAGTAATTGGCGATCAAAGTGTTCTGCAAGGTGGCCTCACTCTAGGATTCTCAGAGAAACAGATTTGGAGAATTTTCGGTAATAAAACACACTAAAAACTCATTTTGAGCAGAATTAGACAATAACTTTTGATGTTATTAATCAAATACCTGTATCGCGTACCAGATGTTTGAAGTCAAGATAGTTGTAAGAGAATATATTTCGTAGGCATGGATAAAATTAAAAAAATATCTCATTATACACAAATGTGAAAGGAAATTAAGCAAAAACCAATGAAATCGTTGTGTGATTAAAAATTCTGACACAAATGTTGGTAAACACTAGTATGTTTGTTTACTTTTTGTCTCAAGACGAAATGAATAGGGTATAGACAATAAAAACTTATTACAGAAACAAAAGCAGAAGCACATCTGTCTGAAACCAAGCTTAGTTCGTACTCATATTTGTCACCGTTCTTACAGTTACTGTAGCATACAGCATCAGTACTTACGAGAGCAATGTGATGACTACTTCGAGGCACTCTGAGAGTGAAAACGGTTTGTGTGAAATGAGTAAATTAGCAAGAGTGTGCAATTGAGTTGTTCTAATTTTATCGAATATAAAATACTTTTCATCCATTCACCACCTCGGTGAAGGTCGTGTTACAGCGGAACCTTATTTTAACATTTTTTTAAATTAACCTATACTGTTCCACTGTTAGGCAAAGGCACCCTTTTCCAACCACACCTTCCTTCCCTGACCCAATTGAATCCATTTCTTTCCCGCAAAGGCGTCCAAGTCGTCTCGCCACCTCTTCCTCTTTTTCTTCTTATTTTTCATTTTAACATAATAAAATGAAAACCATCATATCATTCGAGAAATGTTAGATCTATCCTGCATCATAATCTCGCTAACGAAGTCCACTTAACCGAATTTCGAGACCGTTGTTACCCGATGCAATATTTACCCCACAACAGCGCCGATTTACACCTGCATTTCCGTGCAAAGTTTAAGCCAGATAATCTCAGGTAGACCCGCTTCCCGTAATAGCTAGTGCTTACGTGGTGGAAAGGCAAAACCGCATTCCCCATTTACAAAATTAACTAAAGCTTCTCACTAAAATTAAGGCTATGTTGATGCAATTATAGCATACAACTTTTTTTTTTCTATTTTTATTTAGGACCTTTTGTGTCCATGACGATAATGTCAGTCCCATCATACCCTAAACTTAATCTGTGACACATTAATTTAATTCAAAACTATAAAACATTATGGCCGGTTTAGATGAGGGAGCAGCCAGAATACTTTGAAAAATTCCAACATCCATAAAGCATTCAACTTAATGCACAAAATTTACCAATAATATAATCTATAAAAATATTATAATCTATTCAGCCCCGGATCTTGAAGTTTTTCGAGATGGGGCAGAAGCTAAAAAATTCAGCCTCACCCGCCTTTATAATCATTAACAATTCAACCATTTAACGCGCACTGATATATATAGGCCTCCCAGATAAGACGCCACAACGAACGGTCTAGCGCTGTTAGGTTATATTCAGCTAGGAGATACGTGCAGCTGAAATTTCGTTTGTCGTTAATTAGAAATAAACGATACCGATTGCACACCCATTTTGAATATGACGTAATTCTAAAGCTAATAAAAAAAATAACGTAATAAGTTGACTGTTTCGAACGTGATCGTGCCAGATCCACACACACAAACATCTAAGGAAATATTTTTTAATCACTTTTTCTTACACGAGTTAAAATTAATATCCTTATGTACTATCAAAAAAGTTAAAACACGATTTACATCGTCCCTTTAATTTAATTTCTTTTAATTTTATTTAATTAAGCACACTCACAACATTTATATATTAACACGTGAAGTAAAACTTTAGGTATTTTACGAAGTTGCGCAGACGGAGGAGTATGAAATTTGGCATAATTGGAGTTCATGTAGAGGAAGGTGT
Organism: Charaxes varanes; assembly: GCA_024363005.1. NCBI lineage: Eukaryota > Metazoa > Arthropoda > Insecta > Lepidoptera > Nymphalidae > Charaxes > Charaxes varanes. The sequence goes on from JANCMC010022637.1 coordinate 697,245, forward strand.
GCGAATGCTAATATTTTTTTATAATATATAATATTAAATTATTAAAATAAGAACCACGCGCATACAAATGCCAAACGATTTACAACATTTACAGACAGATGTATTGGTTGATGTCAAAGCGTAATCGTGACAGCCGGTTGTTATATGAATATATGAAAAGTACTGTATATGTAATACACACATATCTCAGTATACATATCATTTATAACATATTCTAAATTGTGATGACATTGCCTTCTTCTTAATCGATATCATCACTGATGAAGGTCGTGCCTGTTCTGATATGCCTTGACGGAGAGGTAAACCAGCTGCTTCCATGCCACTCGGTCTTCGGCTACATACTCATATACATACATATACACACAGACTCGCGGCGGAAATCGTAACCAAAACCCCCGATATAGCATGATCAGTATCATCTGCGCCGACGGGCGGAGCTCAGAGTAAAATTATATTTCGTTTCAATCTCTTAACACTTTTTTTTTTGTAAATGCCTTTCACCTTTTTAAAATTAAAGGCAACAGGAGTTTTGTTGCAAATAAAAGTCCTTATTTTGTATTATTATTAAATATTAATAAATAATTCTTTAATTATAATTAATCTCTATTATTACTAAAATGAGAAATAACGTAGAATTTATAAAAATGATTTTGTAACAAAAGCGGCCAATAATATTTCTTATTGTGTGTAAGTTTTTAAAATGTCTTTGTTGTTTTAGCCAGGTTTTGATCAACACTTTTTATATGATTCAATGATATTTATATGTTGTTCAGATATTAAATTAGACAATAAATTAATCTAGAGAGATTGTTATTAAAAAAAAAAACTGTGAGAGGCCGTACATCTGTTTAACCTGCCTGTATCAAAAAATCCGTCCCTAGCAATACTAACTATATAAAAACGGTTTTCGAAGTTTCCTGATATCGTAATATGGTGACATTTCTGCTCTTGTATATATTAAAGAGAGCCGGAAGTTCGCCACAAAGCTCTGTTGTTCCATTCGCTGAAAAATAAAATTTGACAATTACAACATACGGCCATCACGATTTCGCTTTGACATAATCCAATACATGTGTGTGTAAATCGTCTGGCATTGGTGTGCGTGTGGTCTTGTTTTAATAATTTCATATATTTATAATGCTTAATTTAAATTAATTTCATATTTTACGTATATGTATATATTGTCCGTGCCTCGATCGACTGAGCTACGAAACGTGACAATTTTTTTCTTATTAAAGTTTAATTTGGCATAGACAACAATGTCCTGAATTATATATAAAAAAAAAACTTGCCTTTCAAAATACAGAAGAGGTCAGATGTTTGAAAATCTGTCTTAGAATGAGCCATCTTCTCTATTTTGCCCTCAAGTAAAGTGACATTGGCAAAATAAATTGTGCCCAGTTGGCACAGATAAAAGCCATTAATCAAGAATTAGATTAGGTGCAAATGGGCCATCCATCAGTTGCAACACAGTTGCAGTAAGAAACACTTAACTTAGTGATCCATTCGAACTCCAGCCACTGATTAAACTATGACGTCTCCATTTGTATTATATAATTACATTTAATGCAATTAAAAATAAAATATTATTATAAGTCACATACATATACGACTATAGAGAAAACTATTGGTATAAATTGAGGAAAGAAATATTTTTTTACAGAAAAATGTGTTATACTGACAAATACAATACTACAATTATATATAATTTATTATATAACAATATTTGAATTGAACATAAAGAAAAATATATAATCATCTCTGTTTCACGTCAAGGGACGGTATTGTTGTTGCGTTTTGTTCGGTTTGTGAGACTTCCGGTGCCCTAAACTCGTCGTTAAAGGCCGGCAACGCATCTACTAGCCTTCTGGTCGTGCCGATGTCCATGAGCGTCAGTAGGCTCTTGGCTGCCTGCTGCCTGCTTGTTTGCTCCTTGCAACATAAAAAAGAATCACTCGCAGTAAGTAAATTTGATTATAGAAATAAAATAATTATGCTTTTCTGAAATTAATAAATCAAGCAAGTGCAAGTAAGACTCACTAAGGGTTCCATACCATCACGTAATATTTTAGGATATTATATACTTTCATAACAGTTCTTTGATTTGACGAAGTCACTGTTATTTTATTTTGTAAAGTGTGATGATGAACGATGATTTGTTGCCAATAGAAGAATATAGTTTTAAAATTTCTAGAATTTTCCGCACCGAAATAAAAAAAAAATCAAGTTGAAATTTATATGCCCATACAATTGACAATTCGTTATTCAAAAATGCAAATTAAGAGAATAAATATTGATTTGATATTTATTAGGACTAAGTTTTTTTAGCTTTAGTTTGATATTGTATTGGACTGTAGCAAAGCAGAGCTCTTATTTTGTTTTTAAGGCCTGTATTATATTAATTTTGCAATACTAAACGCTTTATAACATTCGGCGCCAGAATACAAAAACGACAGGCGAGTTTAAACGCATTTTTTAAATGTTTGTGTTCAATTTTTATACAATTTTTTTTTTTCATTTTGTAATTTATTATTTAATCTGGACACGCTCTTTGCCGTTTTTTTAAATAATACTGAAATTAAAAAATAAAATTAAAATAGTCTTTGGTTCTACTAAAAACATACTTGTACAAAATTTGAGGACTTTTAAATGTAAAACGTCATTTATTATACATTTAGAGGTAGCGTCATGCTTGTAGCCGGATTGGGCCGGCGTGTCCGGAGATATGTATATGCCACCGTGGATTATATTTAAAAAAATGGCCAAAAGCGTGTCAAGACACGCTTATATACAAGGGGGATACATGTTCAACTTCAAAGTTAAGAACGAAGAAAATAGCCGTGTTCAAATAACAGAAGTTTTCCGAGGCCGAGAAGTTTTACCCTCGTCAGGATGAAGTCGAGAGTATAACGCACCGATGTCACGTTTTTGTTTCAATGCGATTTTCCCAACTCTCTATAAGAGTTAAACAGGACTTAAATACTTATCTTTCTCCATAACTCATTCAGCCGGTATTAGTCAAGTTTCTCTTCCATAGTTTCCAGGAACTTAGCCCCTCCTCTGGCCAATGTGCCAAAAAATTAATTCGTGTCTCCATCGACGTCGAAGTTAACCTCGATGACGGCTATTTTAACCCGTCTCTATAAAAAGAGAGTAAGGATGTTTCTTTAATAATTAAAAACAACTTAATTACAGGTTAGTAAAAGTCCAGCCAGCTGCGCTGGTCCCGAGATTACGCGTACCAAACAGGCAGAGGGACAGGCAGGCGGACAAAAATAGTAAAAGTTATTTTGGACAAAAAAACAGCCATTTTTTTCTAAATTCGTATTGCCGTGTATACATACTTTTCTAAAATTCACTTTTCTACTGACAAGTACATATATTGAATTCTCCGGATTTCAGACGACATAATTTAACGACACATATAACATATAATATAAAACAAATTACATGTTGCATTAGAATCTGATAATAGAGTAATATAATTAGTATTCTAGGCTCTCGGAGGTCGTCTTTGTTAGCAGTAGGCGGGCGGAGGCAATATTTTCACTTTCCTCCTGAACAATACATTTATTGGATCCTTCGGATTTCGAGCAATATAAATTAAATTGCCTCTTACATTTCTGTCCTACATCAAGACATTCTAGCGTTTTGTTGCAAAGACATACTTTTATCTCGAAGCATAGACCCTGCGAGGGTTTTGTATTCAACCCTCTTAGGAGTGTAATCAGTTTGGCAAGAAATCCTTTAGCTTTTAAGTTTTTATTCTGATTACTATTAAAGCTAAATGATTTCAAAGGTAACAATATTTTTCAAATTAGTTACACTTTACGGTGGCTCTTAGGAAAAATGTATTGATAAATTTCTGTAGTTACTATGACGTGATCTACAATTCATTCTTGAACGAGTTTCCGATGAAAATTATCGTTTTGCTTAAAATTGCGAAAAACAGATTTTGTGACCTCAAATTATATGTTTTGGAGGTTTTGAATCGACGAGAACTTTTTAGATGTCATTTTTCAAGGTGTTACCAACAATCCCACCAATTTTGAGCTGTATGCGAATTAATGTACACTTATTTTTTACGCTAATGTAATATAGCTTGAATATATTTGTTCATATGCTATTTTGTAAAGCATTTACAGATGGCGGCCTACTGTTTAACGGGCCTTCAAAAACACGGAGGTCGTATATTTGAAAATTAGTGTTAGAATGGGTCTCCCGCCTATCACCCAGCCGCGATAAGAACTGCTTACCACAGCTAGAAGTGTTCATAGTATACATATATTAGTATAAGAAATAATTAAAACCACATTCCTTATTAACATCCGTTTATATCCTCAGTGATAACTTCATACAACATTATAGCACTGCTTTGGTTCTAAGCAGAAAAGACGTCCTTTGCGATCGGTTATGTTGTGTTTAATAATGACATTCTTACCTATTTGCAAGAAAAAGCTTTTGTATAAGATATTAAATAAAAACATCTACGCGATATCGAAAAAAAGCAACATTCTTTTGTGACTTTCAAGAAAGAAACTAAACGTTTTCGATAAGAAACTTTGTGAGTTGTTGTCACCATCTATAACCTTTACGGTTAGAATTGCTTAACCTGGAAGTTGACTCAAAGCAGGCTTTTTGGGCCTTTTTCAATTTCTGCGCTTTTTCAGACTCTAATTTTCTTATAGGTAACATTTTTTTTTTTGCTGAAAAAAGAAATGATTTCAGATAACTAATCCATACATGAAATTTCAAAATTAATATTAATTGTAATTATAGTGTCAGTGAAAATTTAAAAACTAAAACCTTGTAACACAGTATACAATATTTCATTTGTGTGGCCTTTGCAAATTAAAAGAAAAATACCCGTATTCAATAACCCTTTTTTACAGATTTCTCAACTTCATTTTTGCTATATCATTCATTCATGAACTTCATGTGTGCTATTAAATACGTTCACTTTTGATATTTCTTTAATTATTATATAATATTTGGGTGATGGTTCATAAGATATTTGTGCCAGCTATGATTTTTTTAACTACAAAACAATTTTGTACAATATTAATGTTTTGTTACTGACATTTCACAATATGTAATTCACATTCGGTGTAGGTACAGTAAATATAATAAAGATATAGGATGTAATAAAGTAAAAATACTACATACATAACGATATACTACAGAGTATAAAGTATAAAGAGTTTCTAAAAACGTTTACTACCTTAAGCTTTACATGCACTATAAAAAAGATGTAATTTGGCAAGGAGGTACTTTATATTTACTACAAATGCGCCAGGAACGGATTTTTCGATAGGACCAAATCAAGGACGGCTCTTGCAAGTTTACGCTGACGAGGAATAAACTGGGTGTTGTATATAAACAATGCAACGGTACAATATGTGGCGGATACAAGCCATTTCCAGCATTCAGGCGCCGTATTTCAACCCTTAGGTGTAAGACGCAGAAGCTCTTAAATTTTCCAGCGTGTCGCGAACATAAATCAAGAGAGCTAGTTACACAGTTAATGCAAATTTTGTTGCTATTTTAAAGTGACCATGAGTTTTATTTTAAAGTGGGACATTTCTATTTTGTATTCTATTTTACAAATGGCCAACGAGCTGGTGGTAAGTGACTACCGACGCCCATGGCCATCCGCACCACCAGAAGGCTTGCAGATACGTTGCTTGTCTTTGAAGAGGGGTGCCTATGGAAACTAACAGCATTGCCGTGGCGGCAATGCTGTTAGTGTATGCAATGCTAATAGTGGCCTATACACCAATCTTATGTGAGAAAGAAGAGCTGGTACTCGGTTCTAGATCTAAAGAACAGCCTAGCATGGTGCTACCTCTAATTACCACGGGATGAGTTCCGCGCACATCAGAAACTAAAATTTCACCCCATCAATTATATGGCCAAAAATTCATCTATACGATTTGTTATTTGACAAGTTAATTCTTACCCTGCACAGCAGCTTTTTGATCAAATTTATTATTAGCTCCGATATTCGCAAACCAGAAAGCGAATAACTTTGGAATTTAAAGTAATAAGAACAATAATAACAGATATATTCTGTGAATACGAACCATAGAGAGTGCCTCTACTTCTATAATTTTATTTTGACGAGAAAAAAAATCTAATTTCCATCGTTACCTAGTTCTAGTTTCTTCATGGACGTGTCCTAGTAAATTGGATACTTCCGGCACCCTAACTTACTTTAAACAAGCTATGTATTTGGTGAAAATCGAATCTCTCCGAGAATAATAAACAAACTCTATTTATATACCGTCTTCATAATGGAAGATGTGAACAAAAAGACACTTTATATTTTAGAATAAACTTTGTTCTTTGTAAAGCATAAGAAGAAAGAAGATATGATATATGTATAACACATTAATAATTTTAATAGAGAAATTTTACATTAATATTACAAGCAGCTAAAATATTTTAGAATAATAAATCATTTTCATATAAAATTTAAAGACCTCACCTCCTATCAATAAGCTTTTCAAACCCATTAAAGCCACTGGTAATTATTTTGAAAGAAAAAACAAAATGGAGTTAAGTAATATTATGAATAGTGCTAGAAAGGTCTTACCAACAATCATTATTTCGGAACCTTATTACCAAAGCGAGGGGTTGCGTTTAGTACTGTTATCCAACCAGTTGCCGGACCAGTTGGTCGACCAGTTGACGGACCCGTTGACCAGTTGTCGCCTCATTCGAAAGTAAAAGTTCTTACAGGTTCTATCCGTTACATAACCGTGTCGTATCGAGCGTAATTGAGAGCAATGTAATTGTAACGACATATTATATGAGTTCGACGTCTGTATGTCTGCTTTGTTCACGAAAGGCGGCGAATGTATAACCAATTAGTTTGTCAACGAGTTTCTTGCTGGTCCTTCACAGTGTCACAAATCTTTCCGAGTCAGGGGTAGATTTAAAGTGTGACTTTTTTTGTATAACAAGACTCAGAGCCTCAAGAGCTCAACGGTAGAAGCGATAGATTGAAATCCACAAGGCACCTGATTCAAAACCCGACGTCCGTGGGGTATTATCGCACCCACTCCTAACGCAAACTTTTAAGCTTAGTAGGAGGGAAAACGATAATATTAATTAAAAAAGAACTTGAAGACGATAATATTAATTAAAAAAGAACTTGAAGTTAATTAAAAAAGAAACGAGGAACAAACAAACTTGTGGTTCACCAATTTCACTACCAACCCCTATGAACAACTCCAACCCCAGAAGGCTTTAAGATGCATAATGGGCCTTTAAGAAACAGTAAGTTCTTTTTTCATGATCCCAAAATCGTATTAGTTCGGAAACATTAGCATCTGATTTCACATGTAGATTTTTGTCCGACAAAGATTATTTAAGAAATCCACTCATATTGCAAGCAGCTTCCTCGAGGAGTTTCATTAGTGTAAATACTTTTGAATATTTTCATCAAAGATAAATTTTTCGTTCTCTGTTCTCAAGGAGTAACTTTAGCAGTAACACAATGCTTTTACGTACTGTCATTGATTGTTATATTTTGTCTTTATTCCTTAGATTTCCAAGGAGGAATTGCACTTGTGTTTATACATTAGGATATTAACAAGAGAGTAGTTTTTCGTTCTTTATGCCCTCAAGTCTCCCTCAAGGAATGACACTTGTACCAATACTTTTAAATATTTGCATAAAAATGTCTTTAAGAAATGTGTTATGACCTCGCTATGTATTTGCGCGCGCTTTAAGCACAGAGACAATAATAAATGGTATTTATAAAAATGGAAAGGTATTCAGTGTCCGTTTGACGCAATGCTCGATATAAATGTCAACACGTCGCTCGACTGGATGCAAAACTAGTCCGAAGTTGCTAAATGTCGGCTTACTGTATTATGTTTTACGTCAGATTTTGTTAATTAGTGAAATTTTGATGATTGTTTATTAAATTAAATTTCCTTTTCGGTGTCGACCGACAAAATTCAAATTTAAACTCTTTGACAGATTATTTAGTGTTTAATTTAATACCTGCTAAAATATCAAAGTAGTACTGCGTTTTGATGGCTTATATAGTTTCATATAGCTTTTCTTTTGGACTCACAGAGTTCTGTACAATAATTTATCCTTTAAACTTCTTTACACAAATTTAAATGAGATAGAGAAAGGGAATGAGAGGAGAGAGAGTAAGAAGTTCTTAATTTTCCTATTTTTTTATGTTACAAGTCCTCCCCTCTACCTGTGGATCAATACCACATTCGTGGAATGACAAATTCATAATTAATCACTCGTAAGCTTTACCAAGAAATGTGGTCTACTTATATAATATATGGCTAAGTAAAGAGGTCAAATATTATTTTATGTAACGTCGAGAGCTCATATATTTCTATCTAGAAACTAGGAAAAGTGAAGAAGTAGAAGTAGATGCTAAAGTTATTGAGTTGCTTAAGTCGAAATATTATTCCTCGTAACATCAGTTAACTGCCAGTGAAAGTCCCATCGAAATCAGTCCAGCCGTTCCGCGGATTACTTGGAACAAATAAACAGACAAACAAGCATACAGACAAACAGACAGACGAACAAACATACAGACAAACAGAAAATCAAACAGACAGACAGCAGAAACAAAAATGTTTTAATTTGTAGTTTTTGTCATAGGTACAATACCTACTTACGTGCAGTCTTACGCATTAAGTTAAAGAATTAAAGTTGGACGTTACAAACGGACATTCCAATTTTATTCACATACAGATAGATAACTGAAATATATAAAGGCAAAGTCAAAGTCAAAATCTTTTATTCATATAGACTCTTTTATAAGCTCTTATGAACGTCATAGCGCTTAAAACTGAGCTGTACACCCTTTTCACGAGGTAGTGCAGACAGTTTAGTTATGTCGCGATGGCTCTCCAAAGGGCGCGGGTCGCTCACCTCTGCAAGTACTTACCGGCACGATTGCTTCAGGTTGCATGAAGAAAGTAGCTAATCATAAGGATATTGCTAACTTTTTTCGAAACTTGGACAATTTGTCGTTGAAGATATCGAGGTCGTCGTTATTTATTTCGTTATAAAGATTCGTGAGGCGTAATTTACATGTTATACTTAAAATATATAGAGTACAGACGCAACTCTGACACCAACTGCATTTAATCTTGTTTTGAATTCGCATTCACCTACCGCGTCAGTTAGTATCGTCGATATTGGATGTTTCCGTATCAATCAACTGTCCTTGCCTACCGCTAACAACAAATAGTGTTTCGTGACACATACAAATAACTAACGCAAATAGATGTTAAATTGGTACTCTGCAAAGCATTGGTTCCCAAAGTGGCCCAGGTGGACGTCCAGGGGCCCACGGCAATTCGTAAGCGGCCCTGCTCCGTTTTCTACAATTCTTCTCGAAATTAATAAAATTAAAGAGGGGGGTAAAAGTCAAAATCTTATATTATAACATTGAAAGTAAGAATAAGACGTTGCATATAATGTATGCTGCTCATAAATTCGTGTTGCTTAGTTCAGCTGTACAAACACTCGCTATTTGGGAACACTCATGCTTATTTTAAGGTACTAGCGGTACTAAGATAACATTGAAAGTAAGAATAAGACGTTGCATATACTGTATGCTGCTCATAAATTCGTGATGCTTAGTTCAGCTGTACAGACACTCGATATTTGAGAACACTTATGCCTATTTTTAAGGTACTAGCGGCACTAAGATAACATTGAAAGTACGAATAAGAAAGTTGCATATACTGTTTGCTACTCATAAAGTTGTCGAGCTGAGTTCAGCTGTACATTAAGTTGCTATTTGACACCACTCACGCTTTTTATTAGGGTGCTAACTGCACGAAAATAATATTGAATGAAAGAATAAGGACGTTGCATACACTGTTTGCTGCTCATAAATCCATCCGTCCGTCCGGGTCGGTATACACTCGAATGTGAGTTTGGTACGTTTTTAAATTGCAAAATATATTTGCAACACTATTATGCCTAAGTTACTCACAGCTAAATGCCGATTTTTTCATTTCTAAAGAAAAAAAGTGATCGCTAGAGTCAGTTGGTGTGTCTGTCGAAGATAGTGCTAAAAGTTTAAATAAGTGTAATAGAGTTTAAAGTTAATCAGTTTGCATAGTAAAAAATTGTTAAATATTTCTATTTTTGCTGAAACAGCTTTGCTTTACAAAGCTTATCTTCTTTTTTTTATATTACAGGGGGCAAACGAGCAGGCAGCTAAGTGCCTACTGACGCCCATAGACATCTGCACGACCAGGAGGGAAGCAGATGCGTTGCCGGCCTTTAATGACGAGACGAGAGCCACTGGAAAGTCTCACAAACCGAATGAAACGCGACAACAATACATGACTTGACGTAACAGCATTGCCGCCACTTCACGCCGATCTATGGAAGCTAACTTTTGATTGCATAAAATCTTTTAAAATTCTATTTCTCTAGAATAGTAATTTCAATTTATACTTGTCTTTTTTGTAACTCAGTTTTGGTAATCAATTATTGATAGTACTAAACGTTATGCATTCAGAAAATATTGAAGTCTGAATTTCAAATCCACACACGGCCGCTTTGAATCTGCTGGCCCCAGGTTAAAGCCGGATTGATTCACGTATGTAACTTGTGGACTTTTCGTCCATGTATCGGTGGTACAATTTCCCCTCTGATTGATGATAATCATAACAATCAAAATGTATTGTTCCATGTAATAACAAGATTTCCTTTTTATTTTATTCAAATTATATTAAATAGAGATCGCTGGCAGGTCGAAATGCGCCCGCAAACCTTTTTGCGTACAACGTCATATATTATTCTGTTTACAGAAAAATAAAATTTGACAAAGAATATAACGTACGGTTGTCACAATAACGCCGGTCGCAACCAGAGCAACTTAACTTAGCGATCGACTCAAATGCCGACCACTGATTAGGCCACGACCTCCTCGAAAGGTTTCTTTAGGTATCGTAAGTAAAAGTTTTATTTAGGTATCGTAAGTTTTTTTTATTGTAGGTTACTTAGGCAATTCTAAAACTAGGTCATTTGCCTATTTTAACCGCGTACATTTAAAGTTTATCAATTTATATGCAGATAGTCGTACATATGTATCAACTAATCATATGTATTTTATACAATTACATAATCTATGTACTATATAAAAAAATCGAATTTCCGTTGGTCACGGCATCACGCATGAACGGCTAGACCGATTTCGATGATTCGATTTTGTTATGTTTGTTATTGTCTATACAAGATTCTTATGAAAGAAAAAAATGATAAAGATCCACGGAAAAGTAGAAAATTTAGGAATACTTAACCATCTTATTAATTTACTAGCTGTACCCGTGACTGTATTAAAGCAATACATACACATATACATACATACAGTAGATAAACACACCTATATATACTAGAATAAAGATTTTTTTAACGTACAATAGACACAGAAGGTTGTTTTATCGAAAAACGGCTTTTCCTATTTTCATAGAATTTTTTTTATTCAAAATTCTCAAATGTCTAAATGATGACAAAACTTTTAAAATTAATACGGTTAAACTTTTATTAGTCTGTTATGTCAATATATGACGCGAGTGTATGTAGATAGTGAAACTTAACCAGACTAACAGATATAACTTTATGGTATAACGACTGAGCTCGATTCTCAGAACACGCGTACTCGAATTCTCACTCAGACTTTCCTACATCTGTCGAATTATATCTTAACTCTTGAAATATCATACGGAAAGCAGAGAACAAAATGTATGACACCGACTAGTTGCTTCTAAAATAGAATCCATGAATAACATATTATTATAAGAACTGGAGAATTACTTCTTTAGTAACTAGAAGAGTTTTTATTAGACTTTGAAAGACTTTTTAAGGTTTTATAATTTGAAGTTTTTCTATTAAAGTCAGTAATCAGTATTTTTTTTAATTATAAAATCTGAAAAAGTCTTACAGTCTGAAAAGCTTTTTATCCAACTAAAGGTGTCAGATTAATTGGAAGATTTCAGGCTGAGATATTTTTCCCACAAGGGTTTGTTCTGGACAGTTGACAGTATAAATATTACTTAATTCAAGTGGAATTATAGATGTTTCTGTCTAGAAATGCATGCAAAGTAGCGTGTAGACGCAAACACGCAAGCCGTCAATATCATTGGCTTACAGCGCGTGGTAGAGTTTGAGTTTAAAATAAAAACGCCGCACACACACTGAAGGGTTGCAATAAATTAGCGGAGGGGCATGCATTTTTAGACTGAAACATCTATACTAAAATATGTCAGACTGACGAAGTAAAACTTCTTTCGATGGTTCATATGTATGTATTTAAGTATTTCAAAAAAAAAAATTGTGTAGAACAGGCGGCTGTTACCTATAACACAGGCTTTAAGTTGTCTACCTTAGGAACAGACATCCGTGTGTAATATTGTCCTGTGTATATTTATTTATTGCAGATAGGTTAGAAGCGGACGGGCGACAGCACAGCGGTCGCTCTGGCTATTTTGCGGTTATTTTTTTATTGTTTTAACACACAAATCATTGTATATGTGTGCCTACAATGTTAACATTAACGTCGAAATGTACCAAAATACCCTATTTTAGTATTCCTAACTCGAAAAAATATTTTCAGCTTTCCCCGACGGAATATCACTCATTAGAGTGCAAACAACAACTTCGAGAAAAAAAATATACCCGCATTTTGTGGAGAGGACCCAAACTACATAATTACCGAAATCTGTATGGAACCCCATTATAAGAAATAAAATTATTAATTATATAAATGGGCAGCAACAATGGATTTTAAAGTGCTTTCGTGAACGGAAGAGCTCGCAATAGATCGATTGATGTGTTTGTTGCCAAATTGCTCTGAAACAGGTTGACCGATTCTCATGAAAACTTTTTGTGCATATTTGGTAGGTCTGAGAATCGGTCGGTTAGAATTTTTTTTAACTCCTAAGTGATAAGGATGACCCACGAGGACGCGGTCGCAGGGAACAACTAATAAATAATGTTCTCGAAAGATAAAAAAATAACTTAGACAATTAAACGTGAACGAAGCTGCGGGCAAAACGAGTTTCATATATTCTATTAGTATAAAAAGAACATTAGACATTAAAAAAATGTTAGTACGAAACAAATCGAATATATGAATCTAGCACGATAACTAATTTTTTATTCTATGTTTAAACCTTTTCCTCAACAATACGTCGTTAAAACGACCTAAGGTGATAAGCTACGAGTTAAATGCTAACGTTATTAACCGTTTAATAAAATACAATAAGAATACCTTTGTATCGTCGTTAAACAACATTAACGAAAAAAAAATTAAACAGGTCAAAGATTTTTAAAACCAAGTTATTTATCGCGCTTTAGGCGGATGTGAGTTTCATGAAAAAAAAAAAACTTGGAATCGATAGATTCACTGCTCGATGTTCCAGGATAATAGTTTCCCTTTTTCCCAATATTCAGTCTAGACAACTTTTGTCTGGCAGACAATACTATATTGCTTTGCATAAATCCGCGAATAACCTCTTCTTTACAAAACAACTTTTGTAAAGTTTTCTCTCCAAACGATCGATGGTCCCAACGATATCTGCGTTTAAGTACAACACAAAATCTGTCCTGGTTTTTGATGGCGACGTCGGTAAGAATTTCTCCCCTCTTCTGAAATAAAGCGAATGAAATAAAGCCAACAGATTTTAAATTGATCCGGTCGTTTTAGACTTTTAGCGAGAGTAAATGGCACATTAAATATTTTATCTGATTATAAAAAATCTATATAACGATAATTTTTTTTCATTTACCTGATATGGTGGAAAGAACACCTGTTTGATTTGGAAGAGGAATTAGAGATCAATCCGAAAATAAAATATGTTATATTCAAAGATAAACCTAAGTCTTGGAGAGTTCAAGCTGTACCTGTTAAACCTACAAGCTTTGTCACCAGGTAAATAAAAATTATTATTAACAAATATGAATTGTTAAGTAAAGCACGAAAACTTTGTTTGCATGATGTAGTTGTATAGCTGACTAAGAAAGTGCTTTACCATTTTAGATGACAGATGGAAAATTTTGCTTAGGGTTATTGCTAGAAATTAACGTAATGCATGACAAGCAAAAATAAGCCTTAAATAACTAATTGACATGCAAACAACATTGAACTTTAGCGTGGCAAACCAATTTCTTGGTCAACTATACATGTAATTTAATTATTTTCAACCATGTTTTTACTTAAAATTAAATTTTTGCCAAAAGCTTATGTATACCATTATAGGTAAACTATTATTAGTTTAGAGCAGATCTACGAACTAAACAATCTCATCAAAATTTTCAATAATTGCTGCCTACTTAAAAATTGCCTGATTATATTAATAACTCATTCATTCTTGATGATTTTGGAACCTTATTTTTCGTTGTGCTTGTAAATTAATTTCCATTGATGCTGACTATTCTAATTTCAATCACATTTATTGCTCTACTCAGCAAGTGCTAAAACATTTTTTTTTTCTGTTAACAAATTAATTGTAATGTTAAAAAACACCACATTTTACTCTAAATTTTAAATTAATATTTAATAAGTTAAAAAGATAATTTAGGTCCTCATACTGGAATTCATGCGCAAGGTCTGTTTTCATTATAAATAATGGAGACAAAGTTTCTAAGGGCCTGGCCTCTTTATTGTTTTCAGATTTGAAATACCTCTAATAATTTTTGAGATATAAGCAAGAAACCCAACCAATTTTTTGTTTAGTTAATTGTTTATAAGTTTTGTAATTTTTGCCAGAGCATTTTCAATATTATCAAAAACTGTCTACATAAAATTCCAAATGACACCTGAACCATATTTTTAAGAGAAAACGAAAGAGTGTCCACTTTAATTCCAAGTTGCAGTGGGCCGCCCATATGTCAGTTTTTGCATGTAAACTTAGCACAGCCGTTTTTGCTATCAGGAAAATATTAAAATATTACAAGTTACAGATAGCTAAAATTGTATATTCTTCAAAGCTTGATGTCTTTTGGAATTCTGATTTGGGGAAAAGCGGCTGAGGTGGGAAAAATTTTTGTATTACAAAAGAGAGCCATGTGGTTGATTTATAACCTAAAGCCATGAGATTCCTTCTGCGAAAAATTTAATGAGATAGGTATACTTACAGTTTCTTCACAGTAGATATTTGCTAATATTATATTAACTAGGTAAAATATTCACCATATGAAAAAAAAATTGTGATATGCAAACTAGAAGCGGAAATAAACTTGTGACTCAGTTTCTGCGCCTGGGTTAGGTACAGAAATTCTTTGTACGCACTAATATATAATTCTATAACAAAATTCCAGGTGTCATATTAAATTTGTCTATAGATAAATTAAAACAACATGTTAAAACATGCTTATTCGTAAGGTGCATACAGTCGAAGACTTTATTAAGGATAAAATTTCTTGGAATTGTGTCACTCCAGTTTTGTACTTGATAGTTAACATGCTAAAATGTTAAAAGAATGGCTAATGAGTTTCGTGCTAATTCTTCTTGTGGCTCGACTCTCTCGACTTGCTAATCAGTGGTAACTTTAAAAATATTTGATTATTCAAAAGAGCTTGTAAGCGTCGCTTGAATAAAACATCATTTGAATTTAAAAGGCACTTCTTGAAAAGACTGTTGGGATTAAGTGTAGGGAGATAGTGCGGTCTAAATTCGTGTTATAACTAGAATAACATAAATTTTTCAGGAAACCACTCCATAAGAATTGGTGGGGTATCAGAGATGATATTCTCAGTGACGTAGCTGGAATCGAGGATTGCATATTCTGCCACTCTACTGGCTTTATTGGCGGTAATGCTACTCGAGAAGGTGCTCTGGAAATGGCAGTGAGAAGTTTGAAGGAAAATTACAATCAAGATTAATAAAATTTAAAAGTATATTATGTATTTTGGTTATTTATGATACAATTTGAATCTACATAACAAAATCCCAGTTTCCATTATCAAATACTTTACTGTACTTATTTCTTTACATGTTACACCAGCCAGTGGGAGGGGGGGGATCAAGTAGGAGGAAAATATTTGGTACTTTTAAACAGATACAACCTTAATATAAAGAGCTTTTCCCTACCTCAGAGACTAGAATTAAATCTATCAGTATTCTGGTGTAGTTGTCCATGGGTATGGGTTGATGTTTTTAATTAGGTACAAAAAGTACACAATTTAAGAAAGAGATAGTTCTCCTTTAGTAACAAAACGCTACAAAATTTTGTAGGTCTCGACAAGATTACATCTTATATGCTGATTTCTAAGTGAAGGTAGCGTCTGTATCTTGACCACACTCTTGTATGCCTTGCATTTCAAGCCAAAGGCCATTTGGGTTACTCTTTAGACACCCTCTAGTAGTCCAATTTCCTTAATAAAGTATGGATTCCAGATTTGGAAGGCATATTCTAATAGGGGTCTGACATGTTTTGTATATTTTGATGAATACTGGAGGCACCAAATGTTGGAAGGTATGTCATTAGTATGTATATTAAGAAAGGAGTTTGAACTTTTTACAATGATATTGATATCCTCAGCCTATTTTTAATTACTAGTCGTGGTAACCAAGATCTTTCTAAGCGAACTGAAGCAACTATTATGACATCTACTATGTATGTGGCGTTTTAGTAGTAATACTGCACTCTCAGAATACCATTGTAAAGTGTGGTCAAGAATACTATGGCTTTTCTAGGTAGTTGCATTAGCACTTCTTTTGTTATAAGATCAAAACCTGGTGCCTTTTTTTGTCTTTTTTTTTTGTCTGTCAATCTTCTAATTGTTCCCCATGTCTCACGGACTGTTACTGGAGTAGGAGGTAGTGACATTTGAAGATCCATATCTAGAGTGTGCTGAATATGCAGCTCATAGTCAGTATCAGTAGCATCATTCGGGCTAAAAACTTTTGCTAGGTGTTCAGCAAATAGGTCGGCTTTCTCTTGAGATGTTCTCGCCCAACTAGAGTTCTGTCTTAGAGGAGGTTTAGCGAGTTGAGGTCTGTCATAGTTTTTGGTGAACTTACATAATGAATAGTTTGTTGCTGATGTTGGAGTAAGAGATTCCAATTTTAATTGGATCGTATCATCATGCCAATTCTTGAATTTGATTTTGTCCTCCGTACATCTGCTTTGATGCCAGACTCGTCGTAGCCTCTTTTTTTGTAACACTGCCTCTTTTATTTGCATGGGAAGATTATCTACATTACTATTTTTTTGTATTGCAGGAGTGTTAAACCAGCAAGCATATTGAATTAATCTCATTAAATCTGTGGCTGCTTGTTCTATATCATTAGAACTTTTTAGAGCAATTTTCAGATCTAGCGCTCCCTCTATGTATTCCCTAAAGGAAGTCCAGTCAGTGTCCTTGTTGCAGAGCATGGGTGGCTTTATGTATTCGATTATTTGAGTATTTATTGTCAACAGCACAGGTGTATGATCTGAAGTGCCATCCAAGGAAGATTCAGTTTTTAGATAATGATTTAATAAACCTTTTGTTATAAAAAAATCTAAGAGATCGGGTGTTTTACTCATATCGCTAGGCCAGTATGTTGGTTCACCAGTCGAGATACTGGCTCTGTGAATTAAGTGCCTTGGTCTGCAGAAAACGTGGTCTGACATTGCCATTTTTTTAGGGTTCCGTAGTCGAGGAACCTTATATTGCGCTCTGTCCGCCCGCAAGGATTACCAACTTATTCGATGTAGACTCGAAATTTTCCACGCCCTTTAACCTAGTAAAAGAATTTTGAGCGAAATCGGACAAGAAAGTTATTTAACAAATATATTTATCGCGTATCAGATACGGAACACTTCTATATAAGCGTGTCGTGACGGGCTATTGGCCATTTTTTATTATTGTCTTAAGAGGGGCGTATCGTCTGCGACTAAATTTTACGAGCGGGTGCACTCTGCTTTAAGAGCCTAACACGAATATTCTCGATAGTTTTACTTACTTTTACGTTCGAAACCGAACGTTAAATTAGTTGTTGAGGATTCGTTGAGGTATTCGTTGAGATACGTTGAGGATTCGTTACGTGCGAGTTCTAACAAGTTGCATCTGCTTACTGAATAACGTTTGTATCTCCTTTAGAGATGTCAGCAGAAGACGCGTAGCTACGCATATTCCTCTCATTGGCCGAGAAAAAATATCCTCAATATTACCAATTCAAATTAAATTAACAAAACTAGTGAATTTATTGACAAATTTCTTATAAACAATAACGAGTAAAAGTCAATCATAACGAAAATAATTAGTTCTTATAAATACAACCCCTAATAAAATTTGCCAAGAGAGTGTCAAGACACGCTTATACCTATAGAAGGGTTCCGTATCTGATACTCTATAAATGTATTAGTTTCCTAATGAGTTTTTAAGCATGTTCTATCAACATGGAAAATGTCAATTCTATAGGTCTAATAGTTTGAAATGCTAGGGAGGGCACCTTACGGGCAGACAGACGAACGCACGGACAGAGCGAAATTATAAGGGTTCCTTGTAGTGGATCTACGGAACCCTAAAAAATGGTTTAGACAGTTAAATCTGGTTAATTAGATAATTCTCTGTTCGTTATACAGATTTCTCCATATAGATCTACTTTGAGAACGGATTATTGCATACGAATCATCTATCATAAATATTTAGTATACAAATAGTTAATATCATAGTCCTGCGTCTAAGCCACTTGACATTGTATATAAAAAAAAATAACAATTATTTATTTATACTAGAGATCGCCGGCTGGTCAAAATACGCCGACAGACCTTTTTGCGTACAACGACGTACATATATTGTTCTATTCACAGAAAAATAAAATTTGACAATTAGTATAACGCACAGTTGCCGAGATTACGCTTTGACATCATCCGATACATGTGTGTGTGAAAGGTGTAAATCGTACGGCGTTGGTGTGCGTGTGGTTTTATGTTAATAATTTAATATATTAATATTGCATATTATAAAAAAATATTAGCATTCGCACACCTTCCTCTATATGAACTACATTTATTATAACGATTTAAGCTAAAATTATACATATTTGAAATTATTTTTTTAATATTATTTTAATAAAGCAAATATGATAAGAGGATTATTTCTTAAAAAGTCGAAATTATTAATTGTTACTAATTGCGTGACTATATAAACAAAATTGACTGTCTGTAACCTCCGAAACGGCGGGACCGATTTTGATCGGGCTTTCCCTGATAGATAGCTGATATTACAAGGAGTAACATAGGCTACTATAGAACTAATAATTAGTGCAAAACCCTCAAAATTAGTTAATTAATTTTGTGTTGCAAAAGCTGTTGTTATGCTTATTTTTTTTTTATTTTGAGGAGAATAATTACAATTGTAATAACAATCGTTTTATAATAAAAAAAGCACTATAACTGCTTTTGTAACATATTACCGATGTGAAACATAGGGTGGTTGAATACAATTTCCCATGTTGTTTTCTAGAAACAACGATATTCTTCTATCGCTCCGAGCGTACTCGTTTAAACTGTCACCTGTCAGTAATCATCTGTCACGAAAAGTAGCTTCCGCTATGTTTCCGCGTTTACGCTCCGTTACACATCACTAGGTTTTGAATTTAACATAACATCAATAATATCAGAGTTCAATTACAAATTGACAAAAAGGGTTGGAAACTGGACTACACACTGCGTGTATAAGTATAAGATAAAGCCTAATATAATTTTGCCCCGGCGTTTTTTGTATAGCTGACCTAATAGTTAAACGAAAGAACATCTTACATATAAATTCTGAATATTGAACTGCATGATTAAATCCAACGCGGATAAAGTATTAGATACTATATATACGATACTATAGTAGTATTTAATAAAAACAGTTTAATAATTTAATCAGTTAAAAAAAAAACAATATTTTGAATAAAACACACGACAACTTTTTGCATGTAAGTTAAAAACACACAATTAAGTTTTGATTATTTGGTAAAATGATAAACTCCGATACCGACGGACCAGCTTGGCTGGGACCTACGTCGTGTCTACTTTTTATGTTAAAAAAAAGGGCTTACTCAGGACAAAGAAAGTCTAAAAGTACTCTAAAAATGATTTTTGCTGGTTTTAAGGGAAAAGTACAGGAAATACTGCAAGAACATACTACATCTGAAACTGCCGTCTCTTAGGAAAATAAAGTAGAGGTCTCTTAGGGAAATATATTTAATGTTTGTCCTTATTCAGAATTATAATCAGTCGAATTATTACTATCAACAAGTAATGATATTATTTTGTAACAATAATTATTTATTTCACACAATAGTTTCTAGCCTTTTAGTGTATATATGTAATATAACGGATACGAACGGATACGACTTAGAGACCTTCAAGTAAAGAGCATACTCATTTTTCAAAGGCCGGCAACGCATCTGCAGTCCCTCTGGTGTTGCAGTTGTCCATGGGCGTCGGGCATGTTGATCTGAACATAAAGAGTAATGCAATATTGTCCAGTTGATATGTCATGAGTTTGTGTCGTCTCAGACGACTTCAAAATAGGGGGAGGTTCTCAAAACAACTGTATTTTTTTTTAATTTGTTACCACACTTTCGACTGGGTTAACCAAGTTTGATGATTCTTTTAGTATTTGAAAACTGGTGCTTCTCATGTGATCCCATTTCAATTAGGTTTTTTTTTTGGTAAAATATTGTATTATTGTTCTTCACTTTTTCGTGCTAATGGACGTTTGACTTCAAAAATAGCCATAAAATATTTCAAAATTGACGATAATAATTACGTAATAAAGAAAGAAAATCACGAAGGAGAATAGAGTCAGCAGTTGTTAAGATTGTTAAGAGTGATGACACATGGAGTTATGAAAACATAACTCCATTTTGAGGCAGTAAATAAAGTACGGACCGTTTTATTATCATCCGAGACACTCATTCACAAATATTCATGTTGTTACCTGTCAAACAGGCATTAAGTTGTCTACGTTAGGAACAGACGTCCGTGTGTCATATAGTACTATATATTTATTTATTATATATGTAGATAATGCGAAGCAAAACTGTGTTGCAATAAAAAAATGTTGCCATTTTAATAATGCTGTTTAAATATTAGGCATATTGTAAAATATAATGTAGGTTATCTACTTTGTAGGGGAAATGGCGTATATATTATATATAGCCTTAGCAGTAGGTCGACTCGCTCAGCAACAACCTGTTTTAATGCTTGCCTATTAGATAATATACATAAATATAACGTAATGATTGTCATGTTGCGTACACCGACAGTAATGGACAGGTTGTGTTTAATTTTTTTTATATGCCTAAAGGAACTTTAATTCTACGGGTACCAGTACCTCTTTCTCACATGAGATCGGCGTGAAGTGGCGGCAATGCTGTCACGTCTAGTGATGGTGTTGAATGGATGGATTTTATTTTTACTGGAATTATTGGAACGAAGTTGTACAGATATCTATGGGCTTCAGGAGGCACTTAGCTGCCTGCTTGTTCGCCTCTTGTAACATAAAAAAAGTATACGCAATCAAAAGATATGGTCATTTATGCTGCCATTCCTATACTAGTACATTCGAAAACAGAATTAATAGCTATAAGGTCTTTCCCGATGACCTAGATTCATGAAATTTGGCAAGAAAATATATCTTGAAGTACAAAAAAAACCGAAAACCATAAATTTGTAGTTCATAAAGGAAATCTTAAAATAAATGATAAATTATTATCTGATAAGGAACCCTTAGCGCGCGAGTCGAACTCTCACTTAGTCGGTTTTTTATACATTCTATCAGAGATAAAAAAAAAAAAAAAAAAAAAAATTCTTAATACAATAAATTCTAAACTTATTAAAACAATTAATAAATGTTTATGTTTAGAAACAAAAACCTTTGAGAAATGAATAAGTTCTTTTCTTGAAGGTCCCTAAGTCGTATCCGTTCGGAAATACTGAAGCTTGCAACTGATTCCATAGAGGAATTGTGCGAGGTAAGAAGTTCCTAGAGAATCGCACTGTTGTGGACTTTAAGCCATCGAGGTGATGAGGGTGGAACTTCAACTGTGGTGGAATGTAGCTGTCGGTATTAATAATTTCTCAGAACACAAATAAATTTGATGAATCCAGCACCTTAGGAAATTCAGTCCGTTCTTCTAGCGCTACACTATCAAGGCTTCTAAATCTTATTCACCTACATAGCATTGGAAGGGTTTTATATTTATAAAACCCTTCAAATATTTATTGTAGTCAAATAGATATACCGAAGCTTGTGTTGTTCACAGCAAAAAGCAAAAAAAAATCATTTTTCAATAAACATAATTGTAATTGAAGTTATTAGAGTTGCTGTATTTGCTTAACTTCATTAATACAAAGTCACCGGCCACACTACATGATCATTGAAATGATCATTCAAATGAAGCTATATCTGGCTGGGGCATTATTTGGATGATGCTTAATCCTGACAAATGATGTTACGTAATTACAATAATATACAAATATAATCCAGGTCTGCAGTACCGAGGATAATTGGAGACGTAAAAGAGGTATGGGTCAAGTTTTCATCTTGCTTCAAATACCTATTCAAAAATTGGCACCAGCTCTCCTGCTAAGTGACGCCCAAATAAAGGTCTTTGGCTGAATTTTAACCAGCCGTTGATCTCTCTTATAAATACGCCTTTGATTCCCTCTCAAATATAAGAAGACGATAGTAAGGCAAGTTAAATTAGAGGTAGCGCCATGCTTGTAGCCGAATTGGGCCGGCGCGTCCGGGTACCAGTACCTCTTTCTTACGTGAGAACGGCGTGAAGTGACGGCAATACTGTCACGTCTAGTGATGGGGGTGTTGTCGCGTTTCGTTCGGTTTGTGAGACTTCCCGGTGGCCTAAACTCGTCATTAAGGGCCAGCAGCGCAGCTGCTGGCCTTCTGGTCGTGCAGATGTCCATGGGCGCCGGCGACTGCTGCCTGCTCGTTTGCCCCCTTGTAACATAAAGAAAAAGGCAATAGTAGACGCAACGTGTCTTATTATTTACGAATCACGTTGCCCTACATTTTATTGGGGTAGGAACTGCTTACATATACGCTCCGGATATCCCAATATGTCATGTGGAGCCATACATATTCAGTGCATTGAAATCAAAACGCGTTCAGTGTTCAATCCGTCTGGACGACCGCCAGGGCACCTGTAGCATATTGCAGCTGCATTTCCATCCCTTGATTCACAATACGCGCTGATTCTTATACGTAACATTTTTTGATTGCTAACCTTTTTAGGGTTCCGTAGTCCTACAAGGGAGCCTTATAGTTTCGTGTGTCCGCCCGCAAAATAGTCCCCTCCCCCCTCCTAATATTTCCAAGCTATTAGATGTAGAGACTTGGAATTTTCGTTTTTGTTACGACAAGCTAAACACGTATTAGGGAAATTATTTCGAGCGCAATCGGACGACAACTTTTAAAGTTATTTAACCTTTATCAGATACGGAACCCTTCTATATAAGCGTGTCTCAACACTGTCTTGGCCACTTGAAATTTTCTCACACAGTCTCAAGAGCTCAGCGGCAGATAGTGAGACAAAAATCCATTAGATGCAAATTTTATCAAAATCGGCTTAGCGAGAAAGCTTTTTTTTTGTTTCGGAACGACTTCAACACATCAGTAGGTGTCGACTAAATCGTATAAAAGTACTAATGATTTTTGCATTATAGTTTCTTGGTGTTTTATGTGGACAGTTTTCTTTTTATTGAAATACAATTCATTTTGTATCGAAAACTTTAGGCGCGTTCAACATTTTTCAGATGGGAACAGCTAGCAAAATTATCATAGTTACCGTTACCGACACCTCTATATGTTCAAGTTTGCACTTCACTCTGCACTATCGAAGTACCATTATGGTTTTTTTGTATGAAGTTTTTTGTACGGAGTGCCGTTATGGTTTTTTTGTAACAGCTCAATTTCATATTTTTCCAGTATCCAGTTTCGTAGCTAAGCAAACAAAACTAGTAGATCAGATAATATCTACTATTTATACAATGCAGAGATGGAGCCGCTCTCAATCCGCGTGTCCGTGACGTCTCTAAGTTTAACGAATAAAGTTCCAACCGAGTTAAGGAATTAGTTTCTTCCGCTACGTACTTATCGCTTGGTGCAAGTCATAAGCGGAAGCGGGAACTGCATTACCGTGCATATGTAATCTACCTGCCGAATACTCCCTCTTCTTCTTGTGCCTAGTGTTATCCCGGTCTAGTACCAGGATCCACTTAAATTGCGAAGAATGTGTCTGTGGGGCTAGTTTAAATGAGAGACTGCTTTCTGACGTCATCCCCGGGATACGGAACACCATAAATCACAAGACTAATATTATTCAGCGATATTAATCGCAACCTACTCTATTCCGTGCTTTCTGAAACACGGGGGAGGGTTGTTATTTGAAAAACCAGTATTAGAATAGATCATTCATATATCACCCGCCCGCAGTGCCAACTACTTAACTTAGCGATCGACTCAAATGCCAGCCACTAATTAAGCTTCAACAACCTCTAGAATTCCCTTTTGCGAGTGCGAAATGTGGAATAGTTTTCCCTGCTAGATATTATTAGGTATTAAAACTCGTGTGTACAGTTTTCTTTGATATAAGTAAGGCATCAGCATCTCAGACGATTATTTTTCCACATTCATGTCATAAGAGACTTTCAGAAAAGGGAGTACTGTTTCCTCAAAGGCATAAAGCAAAGGCAAAGCAAGGTTTGAAAAACGGAATAGTATGCCATTTCACTGCAGTTTGTACAGATCAACCGAACAGATTATAGAATAGTATTTCCTTAAAACTCCTTATGTCGACATGGTGCGGGTGAAGTTTCATTTCCGACGTGATTTCGCATAGTGAAATTAAACTAGATCAAGGCGTTAATCCAAACGATTTTGGAATACAAAATAAAAAAGGTTGCCAGTATTCTCGTTTGTCTTTTGAGTACACTTAATGAAAGTTCATTAAGTAATGGAGTGTGGGCGTCGAATCAAGATCCTCACAGATTTTATGTTGTCTTGCTACCGTGTGAGCTCTCTAACTCACAAATGTGAAGTTACCTATCATGAAGAAAGAAAATTTAAGCGAAAGATCATCTATCATGAAATCTCGAAAACCTGGCGAAAGTATAAAAAAAATTTCGGGAGCCAGGTAGATTATTAGTAGACGTCCGATGAGAACGGATTTTTGGATAAGGCCAGATTGAAAAGGCTTAATAGTTCTCGCAATCGTAATTTATGCGGGCGAAGTCGCGGAAAACACCTAGTTCTCAGTATAATAATTCTCTTGTGCCTTGTGCCAAACATAACCGCCCGTATTGTCTGGCGAGTTTTGTTTTAACAATTTATAAGGCGACTTTTGAGCTATTCTCAACATTTCCTTTGAAATCACAAATAGGGGAGTGTTATTGTTTGTAGTTAAGATCACTTAATGAGTAAATGTTCACATATTTTTTTTTATATAACCACATCTTATATAGTGGACTTGTTTCGAGAACTTGATCCAATGTGCCTTTTTTCCAATTATATACCCTTGATTTTCTTCTACGTAGCGTTATCCCGATCCCGGCTCCGCTTATTTTGTTTTATTTTATTTTATTTTATTTTATTTTATTTTATTTTATTTTATTTTATTTTATTTTATTTTATTTCATTTTATTTTATTTTATTAAAAAGGAAAGCTTAAATTACGTATTATGGCAACATGTTACATTTTAGCACAAAATTTATACAGTCTACAATCTAATAATCGTTAGAAATTAAAAAAATAGAGTAAATGAAATGAAAAAAAACAAATACATGTATAACTCCACCAAAATAAACAAAATCATTTATACAATAAAAGGGTGTAATATTTTTTAAGTTTGTTCTAAATAGTAATTTAATAAAGTGGTAATAACATACATATATGTCAAATTTCATGTATTCTGTGTGACGGGTAAGGCGTTAAAACATAACACACAAACTAAATTATGCATCGACAATGTTAGTTTGGATTTTCAAAAATTTTAATTCCTCCATATATTTTAAATGAAACAGTGACTTGCTAAGGAATTATGAAATTTCAATATAAACCGGACAAAGGACAGACAATAGAATTTCAATATATTTGGGGGCTGAATTAAGAAACGTCAACCCAAAACGCAATATTCGTTTACCCTTCTTTGTCGAAATTGTAAAAGAAGGATCATGTATATTAAAATTAAAAAAAAGGCCATTAATGAAGATAAAACTTATCTTATCTTTTAAGTTGGAGCAAATTACACAATAAAATAGCCTAAACACGCTTATATAGAAGGGTTCCGTATCTGTACGTTATAAACGTATTTGTTAAATAACTTCAAAAGTTGTTGTCCAATTTCGTTCAAAATAATTTTCCTAATGAGTATTTAGCATGTTCTATCAACAAGGAATATTTCAAGTCTCCACGTTTAATAGTTTGGAAATGCTACGGGGGGACCATCTTACGGGCAGACAGACGGACGGACAGAGCGAGATTATAAGGATTCCTTGTAGTAAGTACTACGGAACTCTAAAAATGCTAACTTTCATGAATATCGGTTAACTTGGTAAGGAGTTCACTGGGAACAGACATAGAGACACTAGATTTTCATATATTAAGATATGTATGTAATTCATATAACGCTATACTGTATAGTAGATGTACATATGTACCCGCATATGAGGCGTAGACTGTACGAAATTAGTTCCAATGTTATTGCTATTGAATTGTTATTGAGCTAATATATATTTTTTTAATGTAACTTAAGTTGACAAAAATACTGCCGTACAGCCACCGTAGCGGAAACATGCTAAAAAACACACTTTCATATGTCCAAATTTATGATATTCTGCAAAATACTTTTTTCAATATATTATAATATATATATTTCCATACTAACAAAGAAATTAATGTTATTTATTCATTTGTCAATTTTTTTTCACCTGAACCGACTAATCTTCGTTATTTCATTAAAAAACGTGACATTGGAGAAATCAATTGTACCCAGTAGGCACAGATAAGCCATAAACGAAGAATTGTATTGAACGTACTTTCAAATACGTAAGTACTTGCGACTTGGAATCGATTTTTCGATCGGATCGAGACGCTACATTTAAATAAGGTCACCAAAATCGGATCGAGCTTAATTTGCTTGCTCTCCTGAGCGTGTCCCGGTTGTTCTAACAGCAGAGAAAGCGTGGGTGCGCCGGCTGAAGGCGATACTGCATCTATGTCAAATGGAAGGACATTTTTCCCTTATATTCAGTTGAATTATAGGTAATGATAACAAATTAGTTCCTTACTGTACAACAAAGATAATACGCCATTGTAGGATAAATTATAAACGGACTTAGAAGAAATTAATAAACATATCTGGTATCGTTAAGGTCCTGCTATAAAGCATCTGCGGAATTATATTTTGGGTAAAATAGAAGTGGCCAAGAACGTGTTAAGACACGTTTGTATAGAAGGATTCCGTACCTGATACGCCATACAATTGTATGTTATATAAGTTAAAAAGTTGTTGTCTGAGTTTCGCTGAAAATATGTATTTCCCTAATGAGTTTTTTACATGTTCTATTAACATGAAAAATAGCAAGTGTCTACATACTAACAGTGTCTAACAACGCATTCAGCGTAATGTCAAGGAATTTTGATTTTAACAAGTCTTATCTGTTTAGAAAATGATTTAAGTTGTTTTTTCACGCAGGAAAGTAGGGTTATCTGTACTGTACGCAGTACACTTTTTCGCGTTTCACGGAGAATAGAAAAATAAAACGGTCAAAGCCACGGGCAAAGGGATAGTCATTAGCGTACTAACATGCAACATGCATAAAAGCGTCCATCAAATATATATATATATATATTTGATTCGATATTTGATGGACGCTTTTAGTATGACATAATTTTAATAACAAATTGAAATTTAAATAATCGTATAATATCTATATTTATTCTCATATATAATGCTGAAGAGTTTGTTTGTTTACTTGAACGCGAAACCTCAGGAAATACTGGTTCGATTTGAAAAATTCTTAGTGCTAGATAGCCCATTTATCTAGGAAGTGTATAGGTTATAGGTTAAAATTGAATCTTATTTTTTTGAAGTCTACAAAGTTGTACAAAACTTTGTGAACTTACACAAAGTATCCGGTTACACGACATGATCATTCAATAGAAGATATTAATAAGATTTTAAGAACTTTTTCTTACACACTTTGGGGGCCCCTATAGCCCGGTGGCCCCTTATAATTGATACGGCTGATGCAGCGGTAGCTTCGCCCCAGGTAAAACCAAACGAAATTTTCCATAAGCAAATAAAATTCTCATTTTAGTTACTAATTCTCAAAACTTAATTAACGAATCCATAGAGAGAATATAATGTTCATTTTTTCATTAAATCCAATCTGTGTTCTTATATACCGAATTAACATTTTGAACCGACTTTAAAAAAATAAGGAGTTTCTCAATTCGACTATATTTTTTATGTTTGTTTCCAGCGTACTTTCGAATGGGTGAATCGATTTCGATGAGTCTTTTTTATTAGTAAGCTAGTACTTACCTAGTGGTCGCTTATCATCTGGTTTATATTTAATATCCTACTTTCTCCGTTTTTCGGAAGGCGCGTAAACAGTGGGACCCGATAAATGTCACTTTATGACATTAGTCGTGAGGTTGTACAAATACACGAATATTACGATGTATACACGATTTTTTCCCGGCTCAGCTAGTAATTACATAAAAATATTATAATTATTTGTATAGTCGACCAAGAAAGTCAAAGAACATTCTAAGAGTTAATGTTAGAAATTATCGTAATGCGTAACGGGCAAACATAAGCCTCTTAACTAATTGACGTGCAAACGACATTCAACCTTTAGCGTGGCAAACCAACTTCTTGGTCGAGAATACAGTAATATCATTGTGAGACAAAGTGAGACAAAGTTCCACCTAAGCCGAGTGAACTCGCATCTCAATACAGTAATATCATTAAAACAAATATATATATATATATATATATATATGTGTTTCAGATATAACAGATATCAGGAGAGCGAGACTAATAGGAACATCCCCTCTACCCAAAAAGAAACCCATTCGAAAAGACTATAATAAAAAAAAAAAAAAAAAAAAAAAAAAAAAAAAAAAAAACATATCCAGCGGCCATCATTAATACTGTATGTTATCGCAAGATGCATAATCTTCGCGACAGTGGCCTTGAAGGAAATTAATTCAACACAATAATCAGCAGATGTTTCGATAAAATATTAAATACTTCCTGTCATACAAGATTTTACCAATATAGATAACAAATTGACGTACATATATATCTACGGTAAATTAGGGGCCATCTGCCATCTTTACCCTACATATGTGTACGTCAATACATTTTTTTATTTTAAAAAGAATGTTAGGGATACTTTTTAGGTATGTCCAATATTTCCTTTTTCCCCTCTTACTAAGCTTGAATTAAAAGCTTGTATTAGGAGTGGGTGCGACAATACCCCAACGGCGGTGGGGTTTGAACCGG
Source organism: Charaxes varanes (assembly GCA_024363005.1). NCBI lineage: Eukaryota > Metazoa > Arthropoda > Insecta > Lepidoptera > Nymphalidae > Charaxes > Charaxes varanes. The sequence continues at coordinate 726,773 of JANCMC010022637.1, forward strand.
ATATGTTTATCATCCCTGACTGGCACTTGGGATTTGCTTTGAAAATACGGTTGATTATAAAAAAAATCTTTAAAAAAAAAATTGGTTTTCTGTAAAGTCGATTTACGGATGATGATTTTACGTGATAGCGCCGAACGCTTAGGCTCTCTATAGACTGTTCCGACATTTCGCTTGCACACTCGGCTCAGGCGGAACGTGACAAGGAGTCAATACTTTTTCGTGCGTTCAGCATTCTTTCTTCTTCTTTTTGGTCGCTACACAGATGCAGAGTTGGCAGAGTGGTCGTGGCTGTCATTTCTTGTGTGGCAAGCTTAACCACGCGGCGCCATTCTTCTCTCACCGCCGCGCTTCTGGTACTCTCCTGCAGAGGACAGTTTGTTTTCAAACCATAAGTCTAACAATATAAAAGCTGAGGAGGTTGTAGATTAATCAGTGGTCAGCATTTGAGTCGATCGCAAGTTTAAGCAGTTCTTATGGCAGCAGAGACCTACGTAATCAATATTTCAAACTGAGTTATGGTCCTTGATTTACACCTCGTTAGCGCGTCCCTGGTCGGAACTTAATCCAATAAGCTTCCAAAGCCTTTTAGGACTCCTCATAAAACTAACAACCGTTAATAAATCGCGAGTAAAACCACTTATATAACCAAAAAAAACCTGTTATTAACAAACACATTATTTACTTATATAAACGGGCATGAGCATTAAAAATATTTCAATGATAGAGCTTCATTCGGTTGAAGAGCTGAAATAGCAAGGTACCCGGTTCAAACCCAGTTGTATTATCGCACCCCCTTTTAATTGAAGCTTAGTTAAGGGGAATATTATACCGGATCCAGGCATAGCTCAAAGTGTTTGCACATTGTTGTCCTTGAAGTCCTACAAAACTTTGCACAGTTACACAAAGTCTCTGGCCACACTACATGATCATTGAAATGAAGGCGTACATAAAAATATTGGACGCAAACTTTGATGCATGGTCCGTAATTGTTGAGTTCCTGTTTTGTATTAAATATTGTGTTGGAGTTTCTTTTTGAGAAGACTTTTCGATAGGACCATATTAATGACCATACCAAACTAAGGCCAAACTTAATTCAACGCGGAGGAAGTCACGAGAAACAGCTAGTTACAAAAATCTTTAATCGCTAAGTTGATTCTTCTGAAGTCCTAGTCCTGTTGTTTTTTTTTTGTTTCTTATGCTATGTTACTACGACTAAAAATAATCCATTTGAAGGTTTCGAATCATGTATATTATTGCCACTTTATTAACGTGAATCATTGTTTTGCTATTTAAAAAGAATTAGATGCGATAAACATGGGAACATTGTAATCGGGTGAAAAATGGTTTGTGGTTATTTGTTAAATTTTTATATAGACCTCTATTTTAGCTTTATTCACATTTCATAATAGACCGGTCATCTAAGCATAAAAGGGGCAACGCATATGCTAGCCGTCTGGTTGTGCAGATGTCCATGGGTGTCGGTGGACACTTAGATGTCAGCTGTTTGCCCCTTATAACATAAAAAAATATCAGATAAATGTGTATATTTAGGAATATATGTGGAAAATAAAAGTGTCTCGATTTTTCTGAAAAGAACTTACATAGTACGTATTAACTTTTCTCTAGAATAGCTCTGTTTATTAAAGAAAACTGCATCAAAATCCGTTGCCCAATTTAAATAAGTGACTTTTTTATACTATGTAAAATTTTCTTCGATTGAGATTTTTTTTTTGCGAAATAACGCCAATTTCTATGTAGTCATTGTAAAGCTCTGTATGTAATATTTTCTGGAATTCCAATAGGTTTTGGTTTTACTGCATTGTAAAAAAATATTAAATCGAATAGTGACTGCTATATAATACGGCAGTTTCGCACTTTATGGTACATTTTCAGTTACTGTTATAATTTAATAATAATATTTGTAATACTTAGTTATATTTACAAATTCCGTATATTTCGTACCGAATTTTGTTTAAATATTTATAGATCAAACATAATTAAAAGGAATATATGTCGAATGTGCATATTCTCCCTAGAATTCAATTATCTTAAAACGTATTTAGCTGTGACGTCAGACATAAGCCGCGGTGTAATTGAAGATTAGGCATGACATCTGATCCGTCAATATCGAGTGCATAGCTAACTTAATGAACACTACATCTATTATTATTAGTACATTACATATAAAATTGAAATAAATAACTGCCTTTATTATTAACACGCTTTTATTATCTTCGCGTATTCCTGCTCAACAAAGGAAATCTTATCATGTAATTTTTACTAACTTGGAGATGTCCAATAGACTTGAAAATTTCCTATCGTATCAAAAAGTGATGACAAAACCTTATTGTATCATCCTGATCAGGTCTAAAATAATAAAGTAATGATTTTAAAAGCTCTAAATAAAAGTCTGCGACAGCATATACCTATCTTTTAAGATTGGCTCTCAATAACTTTTTTTATGCTAACCAAATTCGTGTTAAAATAATGCATTCCTTACGAAGGCGTTTTTATAAACAAGATATTAATCTTCTTTATCTAAAAACTTTTAACTCCTAAATAATAAGAGTGGTACAGATGGTTTTATATTTAAGTCTACCTGTGCCCGGGACTTCGTCTGCGTAAAATTAGGTAAAAAATATAGATTCAGTTTTAGCGTGATGATATATAGCCTATAGCCTTCCTCGATGAGTGGGCTATCTAAGATTTAAAGAATTTTATAATTTGGACCAGTAGTTCCTGAGAGTGGCGCGTTCAAGCAAACTAACAACCTCTTCAGCTTTATATATTAGTATAGATTGAGTATCTCACGAATCGGATCATTCACTATCTCCTGTAGGTATAAAAAGCCGCGCATCCCAGAAGTTGTGGTTACCCTGTCAGTGGTAGTAGTATCTGGTCTTGTTGTAGACACTTGTTCAGTTGTGGTTACCCTGTCAGTGATAGTAGTATCTGGTCTTGTTGTAGACACTTGTTCTGTTGTGGTTACCCTGTCAGTGGTTGTAGTATCCGGTCTTGTTGTAGATATTTGTTCCGTAGTAGTATCTCTATCAGTCGTGGTTGTGTCTAGTCTTGTAGTAGATACTTGTTCGATTGTGGTTACCCTCTCAGTGGTACTAGTATCTGGTCTTGTAGTAGACACTTGTTCAGTTGTTGTCGACGGATCTTTAGTTGTAGATGTCGTTGTTGATGGGTCTTGACTTGGGGGAGTTGTTATCGAAGGTTCTTGAGTTGTGGGTGTTGAGGTCGTTGGGTCTTGAGTTGCGGATGTTGTTGTCGATGGCTCTTGAGTTGCGGATGTTGTTGTTGACGGGTCTTGAATCGTAGATGTTGTTGTCGTCGGGTAATACATGCAATCTCATAGTGTATAAAGTAGTTTTCGTAAGGGAAAATATTACAGAAGTTTCCACTAATTTATACTTCAGAAGGCCACGATGCAAAAGAAGAAACTACTGCCTATATTGAGTCTTTTTTTTACAGAGAGTCAACGGCGATAGTAGAACTATAACAATTTATACCTAAACATGTACTTAGTATAAGACAGAGGTCGCATCCAGTTCTTGTACGCTTAGATATATTAAACTACGCAACGGATTTTAATGCGGCTTTTATCAATAAACAAAGTGAATGAAGAGGATGGTTTACATGTGTTTTTTTTTTATTTTTATTTATTTATGTTACAAGGGGGCAGACGAGCAGGCAGCAGGCACCGAAGTGCCTACTGGCGCCCATGGACATCTGTACGACCAGAAGGTCAGCAGATGCGCTGCCGGCCCTTAATGACGAGCTTAGGCCACCGGGAAGTCTCACAAACCGAACTATACATATATAAAGTATAAAGAAATACATATGGGCATAAATATATAAAACATTCATACATACAAATATATATAAACAAATACTCATTTAAAGTTAGTAAAGATAGTGTTTTTCCAGACGACTTTTAAAAATGTTTTGGGATTTCGAATGTCGGTTTTCACGTGGAAGCGATTTTTAATTGTAATTGAAGAATGTGAAAACACACTGCATGTACCTGTCGAGCTTGGAGACTACCAGGTCTAATGGCAAACGTGGCTACTTTGATAAAGCAACATCTGATAACAGCTTACAGAAACACTTTTGAAGATGCCTTTTTTCTCAGTTATATACACTGTAATAATATAATTCGTAAAATGCAATTTCTTTCTCAAGCAGTCACTTTGCGCTCTTTGTTTTCAAAAGTCTAATTTAAATTCGTTCAGCAAAATGTAATTAACTTTATCTTTATTCCAGCTACAAATTTAAAGCACTTTAAATACTGATTTTCGGAGGCCACCCATTCGCCTCTTCCACGCTTACTTGAACGAGCTAATCTTAGGAACTACTGGTCCGAATTGCAAAATTCTTTGAGTGTTAGATAGCCCATTTATCGAGGAAGGCTGTAGGCTATATATCATTACGCTAAAGTTGAAACTATATTATTTTTTTTACTAATTTTACGAGGATGAAGTCGCAGGTATAGCTAGTAAAGAATATGTGTGAACATTTATTACTACGAAATAGGATTTTTTAAAGAACCTTAGTAATACTTTTTAGGTATGTCTATATATCCTATGAACGCCTCTACATGGTTAAAAGCTTACCTACGAGAGCCAAAAATGTTACCTTAAATTATAATGAATACAAAACACGCTTCATCGCACATAGCATAAAATATTAATATACTGTTCCAAGTTCGGGGATGGAAAACTTTTTGTGTTATTTGATTAATATCCACGAAAATGTTACATTTTCTATTGACTCTTATGGACAATTCAAGGGGATTACGAAGAATTTGTTAAATCGAGGAAGTCGTTATATTGAGGTACGTTTTATTAAGGTTGCACTGTAATAATACGTAAAGCAAAAACTTGCGGTACAATTTAGCGAAAATTACGCGAACTATGTAGCAAGAAATTTGTATACAGGATGGTATGTGTAGTACGAAATATATTTTATAAAATATGCATTATTAATGTATAAATTTACTAAAATAAAACATTACGCATACTAATGCCACACGTTTTACACATGCATGTACAAAAATTTTATTATTGGATGTTGTCAAAGCATAGTCATAACGACCTTCTATATTAAGAGTCAAATATAACAATTTTGTACTAAGAATTACAATTTTATAAAATAAAATATCGTCTATTGCTACCATAATTGTTACAATAAACAGAGCAAATATGGAAAGAAATAGAAAGTTAACAATAAAGTAACAACTAAAAATATTTATGAACGAAAACCACTTCAAGATATATCTGTGTGAGATTTACTACCAATATTCCGATAGTGGAATCGAGGACACATTGCGAGTCGAGAGCCTTTATAGATATATAAACTTGCCCAAGGTTTTGTCGAAAGATAACTCGTGCGAGAGCTTACGAAGGACTTTTCAGCCAAATGTCAGTTACATCAACCCAGTCGATAAGTGGAATTTATTTTTACTATTTAATATTTCTATTCATAGAAAAATAAAATTTGTCAACTAATATAACATACGGTCGTATGTGTATAAACGTGTGTGTATTTACACACACATGTATTGGTATAAATCATTTGGCATTGGTGTGGGTGTGGTTTTATTTTAATAATTTAATATATTAATATTGCCTATTATAAAAAAATACAGGGCAACTTCGATTTAACAAATCGGAGGGGAACAAGAAAATATTCGTTATATCAAGTAATTCGTTGAACTGACTAAAAAGTATTCCGAACATTATAAAAAAAAATCACGGCACTATTTTATCTCACTACATATATCAAAAAAGTGAATTCAATTTTTTTCATTGACAAAATTAAACCCCAGAGAATGCTACGACAAAAAAAACGATATATAGAGTTTGTTTACAAATGGATCTGCTTTGGTTTGTGCTTCTGTATATATAGCAGATTTTCTAAACACTCTGCGTCTTCAGTGTTATTCTTAGGCAATGATCCTACAAAGCGAAATCCTTATCTGAATAAATTGTTGCAAATATTTTCTAGAAAGGTTCCAGCTGATTAATATAGGGTTGCATGCCTATAATATTATTAGTATAACAGATTTTAAATTTACATTTTAATCTATTATATACATACATAAAAGCCAAAGGTCACGTATGATATCTCAAAAACCGCGGGAAGTACATAGATAAAATGTTTAGTAGTAGACATCCGCTAAGAATGTTTTATTCTCACAAATGAACCCACTTCTGGGGATTTCAGTCCATACCTTATACCGTTGAGTTATTGAGGCTCTAATTTGCATTGCAGGTTCGATTCCCGTATCGAGTTTGGGTTTATTATCTATATTTATGTATTGATGTATTAATAAAAAATATTATGTATTAATAAAATATCTTTTATCGTGCCCTTCCTGCCCTGTCACCTGTACGCGAGAGGGCCTGATGCGAGCCACAGACGATGCTGTTCGCGTGGCTGAGTTCTGGAACGGAACTGTTTGATGCGCCATCGATACGACAAGAAGAAGAATAAAAAATATTTAGGTTAATGTATAACATGCGGCTATTATCTATAATGTGGTCATTAAGTTGTCTACCTTAGGAAAAGATGTCAGAGTGTCAAAAAATCTTCATTAATCTTACAACGCTACTCTTATATGTCGCCTTAACACACACAAATCATCAATAACTTAGTAACCTAATGGTTAAAGCCAAAACAATATTCTTGGCCATAAAAGGCGAAAACGTCATTGTTTTGTTTAAAATACATCAAAATCTCTAGTTTCTAGTTTAAGATCTTTATTATTTAGAAGAATTACAAAAATTCTTACTTAATATTAGTTAATTCTTTTTAACTTTTTGAGAATAATATTAATTAAATTTAAATATTAAAATTTTAACAATGCAAGTCATATCTTCAAGTTGTATTAACTGCAACCACGACTTTATCGGTCAAAAATCATTTACGACCGATTCCCAGACCTACCAAATATGCATAAAAATTGTCATACGAATTAGTCAAACCATTTCATGTGATATGAAAATGTTTGTGTACTAGATTGTTTTAAATCAATTTCACCATTTTAAATACCTGGAAAGTAATTTGACATTTTTGCATCAACAGACGTAATGTAGAAGATTTTGTATCTTCTTTTTTATATATATATATAATTAGCCTATACTGTACCACTGCTGGGCAAAGGCTTCCCCCTTTTCTAAAAAAGGAAAATTTTAGTAAAGAAAATAAAGAGATTTTTGACAAAAAAATCGCTTCCGCTTCCACTTCCGCACCAGCTTGTGTACGTGAACAACAAAAGCATTTTGAACTTGAAAATAACGAAAGTTTTTAAAGGGCGTTTAAGCTCGAAAAGCATTTCCACTTAAAAAGCTATAACATACTTCTATGGAAGCTTTCAAAACATATAAAACTGGCAAATAAGAAAAGTTTAAATGAAATAAAATACTTGAATCTCCGTTAAAGTCTCATAAAGTGCCTGATGTTCTGTGTTCATACGTGCGTGTTTTGACTTTAAACTAGCTGACTTATAACTTGACTTGACTTTGTCGGTCGTTATATAATAATATTTTTTATAATTTCTACATTTTAGGAAATTGGCCTTGTTTTGAAAAAGCTTTAAAAAAGTACCCAAAAATCCTTCCGGTCAAAGAATCATCAAAACTGGTTAATAAGCATCTACATATATAATAACTACATCTCCGTCAAATATTTATTAACGTCCCGCAGTTTTCAAAATTTCATGAAAGGTGACCTTTCGCTTTTATATGCTTCTCGTCAGAAAAATCGGAATACTTCCTTTTTTTGACATGCATATATTCCTAAATCCCCCCTTTTTCTGATAATTCCTACAAAACAAACTTGCTAGGTATTTCAATTTTTCTTATAAGAAGTATATACTGTAAGAGTAGCTTCCGGTCGCGCGTGCGCAATTTAGGATATGTCAACTGCGCATGTGCAAGTTATAATATAAAATTCAGCGCATCTTTAAAATCGTGATCATTCTTAAACAATCATTCGTGATAAATCGTCACTACTCGCTGACGGGATAGTTAGTTTGTGTTTGTGACATTTTTCTGCCCTCATAGTTTATTTAATTTCTTTTTTGGTTAAATTACTGTGAAAACAATACATCTAAAGTTATTTTGTAACTGGTTATTTATATTTTTTATTGAAATAGGATCGGATCTGCAAGAATACAGACAAACTCACATATATATTACTAGTTAGGTTGCCTTCGTCGTTCGTGTATTACTTTACAGTGATATTTTCCACAATACATCAGGAGGGAAGGTTCACAAGTGAATCAAATTGGTCGGTCGTATATGGGTCGGGCGTGGATTTTCGTATCTCAGATATATTTCGTCGGATGGAAGATTTGTAATATATCTACCATATAATATCACTGATATTTCGAGAATATTCTAGTAAAATATCAGTTAACGGTAGCTGTTATTCAATGTACTGTATGTTGGGTCTTCGTGTATATATGTGTATATTAATACGTGAAGCAAAAACTTTCGGTACCATTTCACGGAAATTGCGAGGACGGAGGAGTATGAAATTTGGCACAATTATAGTTTATATAGAGAAGGGTGTGCGAATGTGAATTTTTTGGTAAATATGCATTTTAAGTATATTAAATTATTAAAAAAACCTCACGCACCCCATAAATACCTCACGGGACCCCACTGTTTCACGTAGGAGGTCGGATATTTTAAAACTAGTGTTAGAATTAGTCACCCATCTAACACCTGGCCGCGGTGAAAGCTACTTAACCTTGCGATCGACTCAAATGCCAACTACTGATTAAGATTCGATCTCCTAGCTTTGATGTTGTAGTTATAAAGAAGGTTATATTATAATTATAGTTTTATTACGTAGGTATTAATTTCGACTTTTGTGTCGTATCTAATTTCCTCTATTCACCATACATAAAAAATCTATATTTTTTTCTATCTTTATTTTTTTTATATTGTAAGTCATAGTCATAGACGTAAGTCATAGACTTACAATATAAAAAAAATACTGTACAATTTTGCGGCTCTATATGCGGTGACTTTTTCTTCTCTACATACGCACTATCCTATCTTAAATAGGACTCTCTCATAAGGGGATAGAGTATAGTTTCAAATAAAAATTGGTTTGTTTTGAAGGCTTCAATGGAATATTAAAAACACGACCCTCCCGCTTGACTTTGCTAATTGGCCTTAATAAGTCAGGTTTATTCTTAATGTAAGGGGAAAGTTCATTAAATCGAGAAATGGTGATGACAAAAAGAATATACGACAGTTTCTTTGTGGGCTCTTCCTAGTGGGCGCGGGGGACCCTCGTAACTTTATCCTATAGGCCATTTGGTCTTATAGACCATAAGGTATTTACCTTATCACATTGTGTCACGTAATTTATGTTTAAAATTTTTTGTTTATACGAAAGTCTCCTATTACGATTGGTGGCAATGTGTTTTCGTCACGAAAAAAGTCCGCGGACTATATGCGCGACTTAATGGGCGTCGGTAGTCACTTAAATGAACCCCCTGCTCGTTTGTCCCTTGTTATTTATTTACAAAAGAGTGATAAGGAAGTCCATTCACCTTATTCAGTATTCCACCCTATTTCAATTTACTGCTTAGTATAAGCACTATGGTGTTTTAATTTCTCAATGACCAGTTACGCAGCTTACTGGTAGTACAGATTTCCATATGTCCTTATTAAATCTATCCACCTCATTCCACATTCCGTCATATATCATGTTGTTCCAGCGTGGGTCTCATAAATCGGTCCAGCAATTGATACAGGGGCGGAAGAACGGCTGTTTATGCGGGCGCTGGTTGGCCATGAAATCGAATATGTCCACCGGATTTGTATGAGCGTATCACAATATGCGATACTATTTAAGTTAGGAATTAGAGACTATAGAAGAGCCATATATTTGACTGGGCCGTTGGCGCAGACCCTGCCTTCCACTCCGGGGGTCCTGGGTTCTTATATAGATTTATATATTTCTATTATTTACTTATATTCTTCTTCTTGGCGTTTCAATGATAAACTCTAGGTATATTTGGTCTCGTAAGGTTGTAGAGATCGTGGGGGTTCCGAGGATGACGTCAGATGGCAATCGGTCATCTTAACTCGCCCCACAGACACATCCTCTACAATCTAAGCGGACCTGATATTTAACCGGGATAACGCTAAAATGAATGATATATTATTTACGTAGAATAGTACACAATGTCACAAAAGATGTACTCTCCTTCAACTCTTCATAATTATAAAAATTGCTGAAAAAAAACAGTAACTTTTAAGAGTAGATGAGAATTGAAAGTACCACCGAATTGTTTCGCCCCACAAACAGCACCGACTATACGAAGCTGAATGCCAACTTTCACCAGTCGGAATGAGACCAAAGGAAAAAAAAGAATGTAAGAGAAATAACGTGAAGCCGTGACTTTTGGAAGTAAAAGAAAATCACGCGCGTTTAAGCGTGAAATGAGGTCGCTCCATGTCAACTTGGGACACAATCAATATCTAATTCAGAAGCCCACATTCGCACACTTTCTTCTATATGGATCACAATTGTGCCAAAATTTATATTCCTTCGTCGGCGCTATTTTCATAACATGGTACGTAAAGTTTTCGTTTCACGTATTGATATATAGATATTAGCATATTATAAAAAAATATTAGCGTTCGCACACTTTCCTCTATATTATCTACAATTGTGCCAATTTTTATGTTCCTCCTTCCGCGCAATTTTCATAACATGGTACGTAAAGTTTTCGCTTCAAGGTAAAAAAATGTAATATGCTAATCCATGTTATGCCAATTCTATATTTCTTCTTAAAACACTTACTGTTAACATTTTTATTGGAATATTATACAACTAGAATATGTTTACGCTGTGTAATACTGGCTGGATTCCGCCATACAACTATTTATCTTTCAGATTATAGTCTATTCAATAATTCTTACTGTACTTCCTTTTCTAATTCCTCTAATACCCGAGCCAGACATAGGTCAAGACTTTGTGGGCATGCTTTTTTTAGTTTAATTACAATCAGTGGATCAAAAACCAATTCGTTGCCCAATCTCCCTCGTGTCTTCTCCATTGAACGTGACATTGGCGAATTAAATTGTGCGTACGCACAAAAGCAAGCCATCAATCAAAAGAAGAAGAAGAACACGCGAGTTGAAATAGCCGATTGGAAATCTACTTTTTCTTGTAATCCGTGTAAATTAATGCAGAGTTTACATCACTAATGGCACGATACATTGTAAATATGCGAACAGTGTTTCTTGTGAGCAGCGCAGCTAGAGTTAATAGCGCGTATCAATAACGTCATGAATATATATCGGTCGAATATTTAGAATGTGGGCTCAAGAATAAAAAAATTGATTACAGTCACGGGGAAGCATGTAGTACTTCCCGGTGGCCTAAATTCGTCATTAAGGGCCGGCAGCGCATCTGCTGGCCTTCTGGTCGTGCAGATGTCCATGGAGACAATAATAGCTGTATCTCAGTTTTGGATGGAGATTTCGAAATAATTCTTAGAGTGGCTGATAGAAGACGTTAAGCTCTATATTTAAAAAAAAATTGAAAAAAATGACGCCGAAATAAAAATTTGGCTTTGAAAAAAAATGACGCTGAAAGAAACGAATTTTCATTTTGTCTTAAAAGTATTTTGATAAAGAAATTGTAATATTTAAAACTTGATAAAAATTAATTTCAAGATGCACACTTCCTACAAACATAAATACTGATTAGCACTTAAAAATAACCGATTTATATATAGATTAACAAAAATCATTATTTTGACACGTAAATTCTAAAAAGTATCGTCAGAAACGCAGCCTCTTTCCGTCTCGAAAGTCGTTTGATAAAAGAGGTAATAATTTTAGGACGCTTAAACATTATGCAGAATTTAAATTAAACTTGATAAAATGGAATTCAAAAAGGGACACAATTCAAGGGTACTTTAAAACATGGTGGCTGAGCGGGCCGGCGGCGGGCGATCGTTGGCGGAAACGACCAATAGATGGCGATATAATTTGATATAAAAAATAAGACAACTTTAGGGCAGATCAATGTCTGCCGAATCCGCTAGTAATTAATAATGAATTATTTAAAATATATTGTAATACAAAAAGAAAACAAAGCGAATATGTATGGTTATGGAATAATAATAAAATCTTTATATTAACAAATGATTCATGAGAGAGACAATATGATTGAACGCTGCTGAAGTCATAGACTGTGTTTCGACACCAATGGCGTCCATAGGGCTACAACATGTCTGTGATTCAATGAAATATCTTACTAGTGACAAAAGTTATAATTACTTGATAACACTACATATTATTTAAAAGTAGGCATTTTTTTTTTAAACTGAGGAGTTAAATCCATGTCTTTTTTTATGTTATAAGGGGCAAACGAGCAGGCAGCAGGCAGCTATCGCTCAGAATACTTTTCGTAATGAATTATTAGCAAATATGTTCTAGTGCCATTTTCGGCTGACAGTGCGAAACTATACGGGTTCATTGTAGGACTACGGAACCCTAAAAACGTTAAACCATCACGTGAGGAGTTGGCAAGATAAATAATGTACTTTTATCAAATGAATAAAAAATATTCTGCGATTTAAAAGGTTAAACGATATCTACTTTGTGAAGACAAGTCTTAATAAGTTAATGCATAACATTTGTCATCGGGCTTTATTGTTATTGAATGCTGATCTTTTAAAAAAAAGTAGTTTTCTTAAATTAACCATAGGAGGAGGAGATCGTAGCTAAAATAGTGGCCGGCATTTGAGTCGGTCGCTTGCTTAAGTATATCTTGTCGCGTCTTGGTAAAAGATGGGTGACCAATTCTAACACAAGTTTTCAAATATGTGATCTCCTCCGTGTTTCAGAATGCACATAAAACAGAGAGTGGTGTTGCAGTTGTCCATGGACGTCGGTAGTCACTTGTGTGAAAGCCGGCTGCTCGTTTGCCCCTTATTATATAAAAAAAATATAGAAAATACCATGTTGGTTGGTTTTTTACTAATATTGAAAACCTCCTCTCACATGTTAACCGATATATAAGTTATGACGGGTCAATATGTGTGCTATATATAAATAATTGAAAATAATCAATCTATCTAACCACTATATCAAAAATAAACTATATATTTGACATAGTGGTTAGATAGATAGTAAATTCAAAACTTTAAAAACTCTTTTTAAAACAACAAAAAATGAAAGAGTTTTGTCTGTTCGATAAAAATGAAAAAAACAAAAAGCAATCACTTGAAAAGTTTTTTTTTGTTTTTAAGGGGACGTCCATAAATAACGTTACACGAATATTACAATTTTATTAATCCCCCCCCCCCTGTCCTGTCACAGATTATCATATTTTCGAAAGCTCCAACAAAAGCGAGTTTCATTACGGTTAGCTTCAGGCGAATGTTCGTATCAGGTTGCTACGTCTCGTGAAGGTTCTGCCCCTTACCCAGACGCTACATTATAGCTCAAAGTGTTTGTACATTTTTGTACTTGAAAACTACAAAATACTACAAAACTTTGCGCAGCTACACAAAGTCCCCGGCCATACTACATGATCATTGAAATGAAGCTATGTCTGGCTCCGACATAACAGCTCCGGGAAGGAATATTCGGTAGGTTACAACTGCCACTATATAGTAATTTGTGAATAGCAAAGTCCCCGGCCACACTATATGATCATTAAAATGAAGCTATGTTTGGCGCCGGCATTAGAAATACTATATCTAGTCTAATATATAAAATTCTCGTGTCACGGGGTACGTTGCTAAACTCCTCTGAAAGGGCTCGACCGATTTTTATGAAATTTTGCGTGCATATTGGCTAGGGTTAAAAATCGGTCTACATGTCACGTTGTTTGTCCGCGATGGACTCCCTAAACTATACTCCCTAAATTTATAGTCGCAAATAAAAATGAGTCACTGAAATGTATGCACATGCATAACTTCCGAACGACAGCACCAAATTGGATATTTTTTTTTGTTGTGTTCCTTTTTGTTAGAACAAGTTTGTATGATAAAAAAGGAATGGCAAAGCGAAAAGGAAACGGAACGGAAACTAGGAATAATGTTACAGGATAATAGAATGTAGTAAATAGTAAGTAACCCAACATTCGAGCAGGACAACGTCTGCCGCGTCCGCTAGTAATAGATAAAGAGGGAAAAATTTAAAAAAAATATGTAATATCGCATAATTTCCTTACATAATATTGATAACAACAATTGAAAGAATAATATGATAATACTAATTGAGTCATCGCCGATAAGGATTGTGGGTGGTCACTGCAGGTATTGATTTACCATAGGACACTCTATCGTTGCAGGTGCTGGCACCCGAAGTTGACAAGTTGTTACAGTTTATGTACTTTCAGGTATATTTCCTTTTATTATTATTTGCTCATATTGAATAAATTATTAGTTAAATATATATTTGGATTTATTAAAAATTTGCGTTTATTAAAAAAAATATTTTCATTCTTGTTTTGCAAACCAATGACATTTTTTTACGTGGTAACATTGTGTAAATCAATGAAACGCTAGCTGCACCCACAATAAAGCATGACCATTGTCAAGTTCCGTCTGAGCCGAGAGTGCAAGAGACAGCGTAGAACAAGCATTCTGTGTTATCACGTAAAATTATTGTCCATTAACCGACTTTAAAGACAATTTTATTATTTTTTATTCGAAAGAGAGTTTTCTCCTTTGTAGAAGATGTCACTCCCTATCTACATGTTCAAGGATTTAATACTTAATGTTTTTCCTCTAGCGTAAAGCGATTGAACGATTCTGTGGTGAAGAAAAGTCTAGAGAATTTGCGAATGGAAAAGTTGGGGGATAAACTAGTTTGGCCGACAATTCAAAGAAAAGTAGGAGCGGAGTCGACCTACCGCGCCCCCCTCCCCGCGCTCTGATACGACCGGCGCACGCGCAGAAATCAAGCCAGTCGCCCGCTGTCGCCGCGCAGCCTCTTATTTGTTTACATCCGCCATATAAAGTGACGTTCACCCTTATAAAGTGACAATTAACACAGTAATCGACATAAGTGAAGTGATTTCCGAAGTGTCGAAGCAAGTGAAGCTATGCACGTGGCAGTAGTTGAAGGCATTGTCGCTTCGAACTTCGCCGCTGCCAATTAGGTATTTGTTAGCAGAAAAGTTGCACAGTCCACTGCATTGTATCGCAATAATGAAGGTTGAAAGTGCTCAGTAGGGGGAAAATACGGTAAATAGAAGGAAGTGCTTCTAAATATTAGGTGTTTAGTTTTGTGAAGATGAAGCTAAACTTCGACAATATGTTTCAATATTACCTATATGAAGCTACATAGTTTTATAACACGATAATGAACGTTGAAAGTATTCAGTAGGAGGAAAAACGACAAATAGTAGGAAAGGCTTCCAATTCGTACGTGTTTTTTTAACATTATGAAGAAGAAAACGTACGAAGCTATTGCAATGATGACCAATGTTGTAATAGTATTTAACTAGCTGGCAGTATTGTCCGCATGGTGTAATTTAGATATATTTTAGTCACCTTTAGGTATATAAATTCAATATAAATGATTTGATGGAAATATTTAGCTGATCTTTATAAAAGCTTTTGTAATAAAGAAATGTTCTTATTTTTGACAGGCTCGTCTATATAATACTAGTTGTTAACAGCGACTTCGTCCGCGTGAAATTAGGTGAAAATATTTCGTGTGATTATATATAGCTTATAGGCTTCCTCGATAAATGGGCTATCTAACACTGAAAGAATTTTTCAAATCGGACCAGTAGTTCTTAAGATTATCGCGTTCAAGCAAACAAGCAAGCTAACTCTTCAGCTTTATACATTAGTGTAAGATAAGGTAATCCTTAAACTCCTAGTGAAAAACTTGTCGATATCCGTTATTCTAGGGCATAAGTGGACCAAATAGGAGGGCAAACAGATATGCTACGTTTAATTTCCTATCTGGCAAAAAGAACATCATTTAAAACAAGTAAAGAAATAGTGCAAACTGGTAATAAAAAAATGATGACAGACTACATAAAGGCACTTAGTTCTTCAATTCCACTTATAATGCCGGAGCCAGACATAGCTCTAAAGTGTTTGTACATTTTTTCCTCGAAGACTACAAAGTTTTACAAAACTTTGCGCAGCTACACAAAGTCCCCGGCCACACTACATGATCATCGAAATGATCATTCAAATGAAGCTATATCTGCCTCCGGCATAAGTATAGATTGTGAGTATAGCGAATCACAAAAGGCGGGACTACAGAATTTGAAGCTTGATTGAAAACGAATGGAAGTTTTTAATGTCTTTAGTAGAATAATCAGTGTTGCGTGACTGCACGCACCGCTCTCCGCGTCCGTTACTTGATAATGTAATAATATGTAATTATAAACCAGGGATTCTGTTTTAAATACGATATAAGTAGAGCCTCAAAAGCTCAACGGTAGAAGGGATGGAGTAAATCCGGGATATTATCGTAATCCTGGGATATTATCGTACCCAGTGCCGGACTGAGGTAAATTATAGAATGGAGCGAGACCAAATTATGGCGCCTCCCATTAGGGAGGACAAATTATTGTCCGGTTTATATTTTTAAATATTTAATACATTTAAAATAATTGCATATAAGGAAACGCCTCTAGCTGAGGCGCCTCCAGGGACACGGCGTCTGGAGTGGCCGCTCCGTTCGCCTTATGGTAGGGCCACCTCCTTTCACCTCCACAGGTAGCACACGCATTTAATTTAAGCCTAGTAGGAGCGGAGAAGGGAATATCAAACATTCTTTATTCTTAAAAAAGTCTGTATATTTGATAAATTTTGAATACAGGTATTTTTTATATATTAATATAGATATAATATTATTATGAAGGATATATTTATAATAGTAATTGGTAGTGATGAATAATTTTTCCATTAAGCCTAAACCTAAGTTTTTAACGGGTATTTTGGATTTGTCAACTAAAGCTTAGTTAGTCCTGTATTCGAAGATTATTTTTAACAGACAGACAGATATTAATATTTTAATTTGCGTTTTTATTATATAGAGTACGATTACCTATGTCATAGTCATATATGCACTTGTAGAAGAAATACTCATTCCTCAGAGGCCGGCAAAGCATCTCCGAGCACTCCGGTTGTCCAGTTGTCCTTGGGCGTGTAGTCCAGTAAACCGCCGGTCCGTTTGCCCCTTGTTATATAAGAAAATATACATATGTATATCAACGTTAAAACAGACTAAATTTATTGTATTACAGACTAAATTTATTGTACTACATTCTATTGTATTAAAGACACACACTACAATTTTACTAATGAGCATAGATAACAGTATTTAAACCATTCTAGCTGCATGTGAGTCGGTAATTGCAAATACAGTTGTGACGGTAGCAGTCAATAGCTTGTAATAAGCTCATTGTCACGGTGTCTCGTAGTGCTGTTAGAGCTGCTAATATAAAAGTGGCCGACAGTGTTCTACATACCCAGATCTCGTTGTTAGAAAGCCGTTTTTTTTCTTTCTTTATATTACAAGGGGCAAACGAGCAGACAATTGATAGAATCAGGCGTTACTTTGCGGAAATGCATGACGTGCATGAGAAACTGATCAACTTTTCTTTAATCCGCTAATGAATAATGAAAATCGGTGTAATGCTGCAACCCGAAAGCTACACTACCGAATTCGCTACCAAAGCACAGCACTACACTGACTTTCCGAGTTTCCTCAACGTACGTGTCGCTTCGACACTGAAGCACCATCAGGAGATAGTCTCTACAAAGGTTATTCGTAAAGTGACTTTACGAATAATGCATGACATGTATTTCCGCAAAGTAACTCCTGGTTCTATCAATTGTTCTAAGACACTATATTATGATAATATTACTACAGGTTGACAACTAACCGTTTCGCGCAACTTCGTCATCGTAAAATTGCCAGAGTTCTTTGACCTCTGGAATCTGGCGCTATCGAAAAAATCCTTTCTTAGCGGATGTCTACTAACTATAACCTCCTTTTAATAATTTCATCATTGTACGTCCCGTAGTCTTCGAGATTTCGTGTTAGGTAACCTTTCGCTTTTAGATACATAGATACTATTATTTATATACTTTAAAAAAAACGTTTCACATTGCTTGATGACTTATAATCGTTGAAAAACGAGCGACTTATTTTCCGCCTAGGTTTCCGTAGATTTATTTGTTTAATACTTTATTACACATAAAGAAAAAATAACAATAAACAATATCTTAACAAAATAGCATAAAGTGTGCAAGGGCAGTTTTATAGATCAATAAATGTAGAAATCTATCTGAAATATTTATATCTTTTAGGTGGCAACAGCATTTGATAAAAAGTTCTATCACATTTCCATCTAAAACTTGAAGATTACGTATTACGCGACTATTATTTTAAGACTGAGAGAAGAGAAGATTATCCATTAAGACTTTCGCGGTCATTTAATAATTAAGATTAGTGGTAGAATTCGTATTAACCTTTGGAGATTCAGGGAGCTTGTAAAATATAATGAAGCACTGCTTTAATTTGCATTGGTAATGGGAATTAACAAATATAATTAGTGGAATTTGAAGAACGTTTTATTGTTGGCAAACGAATCCACTATTAAAATTAAATGCACCTTAATATACTCAAAAATACTTAGTCCCGGTGGCCTAAACTCGTCATTAAGGGCCGGCAGCGCATCTGCTGGCCTTCTGGTCGTGCAGATGTCCATGGGTGTCGTATACATTCAGCTAAAACATGACAATTTAAATCAAATAATATAATACAATCCATATGCTGTCATTATTCCTTATTTATAAAGAATATAAAACTCAACCTGCGCTCTACTACAAAATTGCTACAGTCCCTTACCCTTGGATGCTTGGATTCTTTTGTAACGGAGACAATCTCGACCAAATCCTCGTGCCGAATTCCGTATTCGCCAACCTTGTAGAACCCGGGCTCTGCGAATGCGGACACTTATCAGCAACATCGTCCTTCAATTCAAGGTAAACTAAACTACTTTGCTTTAATCCGCGAATAAATACGAGGGAAAATCGGTGCAATGCTGCCACCCGAAAGCTACACCACCGAATCCGCCACCAAAGCACAGCACTACACTGACTTTCCGATGTGCTCTCTCCTCCATTGTTGGCTTGAAGCCTTTTTTCCAAATTTGCATACCCTAGAGGTATCGAAAATTAATCTTAAAAATCAGTAGTACTTTAGATAGCATTTAGAAAAACATTGCGTCTGTTTAAAAATGTTTTTATGAAAATTCTTATTTCCATTTTAAAGTCATGTTCCTAATTTTTTATACAGTTTCATATAATACTAGCTGTGTCCGCGACTTCGTTTGCGTAAAATTAGATAATAAGATGAGATTCAATTTTAGCGTGGCGATATATAGCGTTCCTCAATAAATGGGCTTTCTAACACTGAAAAAATTTTTCAAATCCGACCAGTAGTCCCTGAGATTAGCGCGTTTAAGGTACAAACAAACAAACTCTTCAGCTTTATACATTACCATAGTAGTGTCGAGTATAGATGATAAAATAATTTCGCGCGTCGATGCAATTTACAATTCAACTGCGACATATGAAAAATGTGCACGAGGAATACTCCAAGAAGTATTAAAAAACTTCTGAAAAATGCAGAGTTCGCTTTCGTCTGATCGTAAATCGGGCAAGACACCGTCTGACGGGTCCGCTAGTTCTATATAGTTCATTTTGTACAGTCGGGTTACTATTTCTTAATCTTGGCAGACGTCTGAATGTCTATTGTGTTTAGAAAATAATGTATGTGGAATGCAACTAGGTGCTTATAACGGTGCTCTATTTACAAGTACCAAGCCAGGCCATGGTATTTAGAGTCAGTGTGGTGTTGCATCGGGATATTCTACGTATTATAATAATACATCTTCTTCTTCTTCCTAGCGTTATCCCGGTTAAATACCAGGGTCCACTTAGATTGTAGAGAATGTGGCTGTGGGGCGAGTTAAGATAACCGATAGCCATCTGACGTCATCCTCGGAACCCCCACGGTTTCTACAACCTTACGACTAATATCACAAAGTGACATTAATCGGGTCTTCAATAGATGTTGACGACTTAATAAGGAGTTCCAATTGGCGATTAGTTTTCTTAAAGGAAAGAAAATAGCTTGTTTCTATATTTGGAAGAGAAGGCTGTCGAAATATTTATTTTACTTAACAATGTATTTGTGCTTAAACGTCTTTACTTAAAATTTATAATTTCTATGTGCCTATACTCGTTATAATATAATACTCGAGTTCGTCCGCGTAAAATTAGGTTAAAAAAATTGTTTCAATTCGAGCGTAAGCCTTTCTCTATAAATGGGCTATCTAACACTGATACATTTTTTCCTTGTAAAATCAGCTACCTGGTGATACAGCACCAGGTAGCTGATTTTACAAGGAATAACATAGGCTACTTAGTTTGGACCTAAATAATTTAGATTCCACACAAAATATAAAGGCGCTCACATTTTCACAAAATCACTGAATTCAAAGCAAACGAACGACTACAACCATTAATTACAAAGCTTTGAGAAATCCTTTGTGGTGTGTTGCGGCGGAGACGGCCAATTAGGCGCGGTTCCTTACCGGCTTCCAAATAACCATTGAAAGGGTGTTTAGTGGATACAAAATGGGTGATATGTTTGTATTTATTACTTCCCTATTTCTAACTCACTCGCGTGCTTACACTCGCGTCGTATTAAAAAATAGTCATAACATTGTGATTTATTATACCAATTCTTTAAATCCAATGTCCTTAAATCCAATGCAATAAAATCTTAGTACAAAAAATATAGGCCCTATTCAAACAGCTAAAATATACAGTTTGTCATTGAAACGATAAGAACTGCTAAAAAAATCTTCTTCATTTTTAAGTACATTTGTTTTTTGGAATCATTAAATACGTACATAGCCTTACACACCCACAGACACACACACCCACACAAACACAATAATTTCAAGTTTTTATTTTTATTTTTACTTTGTACAAAGGGTGTAAAATACATCCCTACTAGTGCGGCTTTAGATGTCCTTTCTAATAATGAACTTATGATAGTTCTTGACAAGCCAAGGTCTTTTATTAGGTTGGTAAAATAATTATTTGCCGGCTTTAAAAATAATTATTTTCCGAATTACCCATAAAATTCTATCAACTGTGGGTAAATAAATTAATAAATCATTATCTGAACAGTACAGAAATCAATATTATTTAAAAATTCAACCATGTACCTTTTGCTAAGATGACAAAAATGACTTAATGAGATGTCTTCTGTAAAGAACTTATATTTTTGTATTTACATCTTATTCTTCTTCTTCCCAGCATTATTCCGGTCTAGAACTAGAGTCTTAGATTGCAGAGGATGTGGCTGTGGGGTGAGTTAAGATGACCGATTGCCATCTGACGTCATCCTCGGAACCCCACGATCTCTATAACCTCTGGACTATCATCACTCAGTGACATCGGGTCCCTCTGTTTTACATGCCGCGGCTCTTTGGATGTAAAACTGTGGCTCTTTAGTTCCATACGAAAATATGTCATTATCTGATAATACCCTAATTTGATTTGAAAAAAAAGTATAATTATATATGGATAAGCATATATTTTTCTTATGACTAAAGATTTTTTTTTATCAAAATCTTTATTTATGCGACTATTATTTATTGTTGACAAAAAAAAATTGTTGCTCTTTAAAAACTCAAAAGGTTGCTGACCCCTATACTAGACTAATGCTAAATATTAAAACTTCTGATTAGTCATGTAAATAAGAACTAGTTTATAGTCAAATGACTATTAGCATTTAAACTTTAAAGTAGAAGGGAACATTTCAGAATATACGCTGACATGAAAATACAGAAAGTAAGGGCAATATTTGTTTACCTATAATAAAATTTTACCTTTCAATGCTGACAGACAGCCCTCTTTTATTATAATCATATATGTTTTAAGATGAAATATGATAGATTAGCGCGTTCAAGCAAACAAGTAAGTAAACAAACAAACTCTTCAGCTTTATATATTAGTATAAGATAAGATTCTGCTTTAAAAAACCTAAAAGACGAATAAGATTTGATAATTGTTAAAGCCGAGAGTTTTTTCAAACAATGGGTGATAACGTGTGAATATGGAATGTAGAATATACGTAACACGAAATGTAGCAGACCATTTCCAAAAACTTTCGATTTAACTTTTTATTTCAATGAGGTACAAAACATTTTTCCTTATTTAAGAAAATGTATCTAAAATTGTACATTAATTTTGGTAATTATGCAGTTTGCTTACTTCCCAAATTCCCAAAAAAACACCTCATTTTATTCTCGAAGTTGTTGTTTGCACTCTAAGGAGTGATATTCCGTCGAGGAAGGCTGACATTTGTTTTTCAAGTTATAAATGCTAATATGGGGCATTTTGTAGCATTTTGACGTTGATGTTAATATTATAAATGAGAAAAATGAGTGGCTGAAATGTATGCACATACATAACTTCCGAACGACTGCACCAAATTGGATAATTTCTTTTTTGTTGCGTTCGTCATTGTTAGGACAAGATTTGTACGTTAAAAAAGGAATGGCAAAGCAAAAGCGAAAAGGAAATGAAAGAGAAACGGAACGGAGACGGGAACGTGGAATAGGAAATGAAAGGGAAACGGAACGGAGACGGGAACGTGGAATAATGTTATAGGATAATAGAATGTAGTAAATAGTAAGTAGCTCAACGTTCGGGCAGGACGTCGTCTGCTGGGTCGGTTAGTTTCAAATAATAATAAATTCAAAGTTCTCTAAGTTAAATGACCAATTTTTTACAACCACTAAATTCAATAGGAACTCCCACTAAAAATATAAAATGGAATTATACAAAAATTGTCAGTGTAGCATTTGTGTCAGTGTGGCACCGGAGCACATCGATTTTTATATTCATTGGCGCTCAGCACGCGAATATTCAAGATGTCATGGCTTCTACAGGTATGTGGAATCTTTAAGATATATAAAATACATATATACTACTATAGGGAAAGGTCACCTATCACGAAATCTCGAAAACCGCGGCACGGACAAAGATGAAATGTGGCAACGAGGTAGTTTATATTTAGATTAAGACATCTGCTTAGAACGTATTTTTCGATAATGCCAGATTAAGTTTAATTTCACGCGGACGAAATCACGGGAAATGATTAGTTACTAATACCTGAAATATTTCTAGTATTCCTTATTTTTTTTAATAGAAAAAATTAGGTTAAAATTGACTTTCTTTAAAGGGTCCAACGCTACGGAGAGCTACGACGAGACGGCGCAGTGCAGCGCGGCGTTCAAAGTGTTACGTACTATGATCGCCTCCTGGCTTCGTGACGTCACGCTTTACAAGAACGTCTTCGCGGACTTCCAGATCTCGCATTTTGTGGGGGGGGAAGGGGGGGTCCGGCTTTTAGGGGGGGGGCGGGTGGGGGGGGGGGGCCCCGAGGTTTTTTTGTTTTTGGCCGGGGGGGGGGGGGGGGGGGGGAGTCAAAAGCTGTGTGACACATGCCAAAGTTATTTTTTTGTCCTTTAGTAACATACTACATAAAATAATTGAAAGAAACTGCTGATTACTTGATGATGTGATGTCACACCAAAGGGGAGGGGCTGCCGGATATGTGACAATGTGTGACATGAAAGAGAAGGGGTTAAAAGTCGTAATTTATGTGACGTAATTTATGGATGTTCACTAATAGCGTTAATCATCATACTAACAGAACTCGTGCGATACTTTTTAAATTTCTGTGTGTCAGTCTCTCTTACTGCTTTGCCGTACCAGAAGGGTTTTTTTTTATTTAAATAAGATTTTTAACGGAAATAAATAGTTTACTAAATAGTTATAAACCTAAATTAATTGGAGATTGCAGTGGAATGGGATTGCTATGTTCAATGTTTATTTATATTGCCGGAACCAGACATAAGCTTCATTTGAATGATCATTTCAATGATCATATTGCGGTCGGGGACTTTGTGTAGCTGCACAAAGTTTTGTAGAACTTTGTAGTCTTCAAGGACAACAATGTACAAACACTTCGAGCTATATCTGGCTCCGGCATAACACAAAGGTGTGTAAATAATTGTTATGTGATGTTTCACGCAGCGCCATTTGGAATGCAGTTCAGGTTTTTATATCACACTACACTTTTTTCTAAGTTACCAGAATCATGCGTCAATCGATTCTACGGAAAGTTCCGTAGGTATAACCTTTTACTGATTTGTGTCTACAATTTCATAACATATAGGTCATTTAAGCATTTAAATATTTCATCAAACTCCTCTTAAATGGAACCGATTTCTATAAAACTTTATGTGTGTTATCTAGTTGATTGGAGAAAGTGTTTTAGATTTTGGGTTTTTGTTTTTTATGTTCAAGGATTCCAGCTGGATACGCTAGTATAATTTTATATTCCCATTATTAGGGTTCCCTAGTACTACAAGGAAACCTTATAATTTCGGTTTGTTCATCCGTCCGCCTGTCTGCCACTAATGTGGTCCCCGCCCCCTAACATTTCCAAACTATTTGACGTAGAGACTTGAAATTTTCCATGTTGATAGAACGTGCTAAAAGTCATTACAAAAATTATTTTGAACGAAATTGGACAACTTTTGAAGTTATTTAATAAACAAGTTTATAGCGTATCATCAGATACGGAACCCTTCTATTGAAGGGTGTATTTATACGCTCTTTGTCATTTTTATTACTATAATTATAAGCTTTTATATTCTACGCAGCGTCATTTGGACAAAAGACAGGTTATAATTATCTAACACTATTGCAGTTTTAGTTTCGCAAAATAATGCGTCATTAAATTTCTAAAAAAAAAGACGGAAAATATTAAAATGAAACATTATAGAGCGAAAATTTCGTCGAATTTATTTCCATAACACATAAACTCCTTTATATATCTAAATATTTTATTCCGAACGTCTTATTTCCTATAGACTTAAACGTAAATTACGTTTACGACCGTTTTTGAGATACTAAACATTCTTGGCACTGATGTACCTCTTTCTGACGGAATAATTTCGTTCATATAACTCGAGATAGTGGGCTGTAGGAGTCATCACTAATGGACTTAGTGGCGGCGAAGCGACTATTTTATGACAATTTAAAATCAACTCTAAGTGCATCCACGTACGACTGTAATCGGTGCAATGAAATAAATCTCTCGGCTATGACTTAAGGAGTGTTTAAGAGGTGATACAAAGCATTTACAACTTAGAGCTACAGCTTTTTAAGTTGAGTTCCGATTGTAGTCAAGGTTAGTCGCTTCGCCGCTTCTGTGTCGATCCATACTAACCTTTATTACGTGTCCAGTGATTTATTATTTGGGTATATTCCAGGAGGACGCAAACAGGGGCAAGCCAAATTGGGAGCACCTGGCTGACGACTTACACGTACTGCTCACAGTCGAGGATACAGAGAACAGGGCAAAGCTCAAGTTGGCCAGAGCTGTTGAGGAAGTTAAACGTCTGCTTGTTCCTGTAAGTGTTAAACACTGTCTTTGTATAAGAGAGAAAGGTCACCTATCACGACATTTCGAAAACCGCAAGACGTAGAGAGTTAAAATTTGGCAAGGAAGTAGTTTATAGTTGGTAGACATTCGCTAAAATGGAATTTTTTGATGGGACCAAATTAAGACGGTGCTTACACCCTTAGGCAAGTTTAATTTTGCGAGAACGGAGTTGCGGAAAACAGCTAGTCTACTTATATAATTATTGTTTTAAGCGAATAAGGTAGCAAACGGGCCTTCATACCATTACATGAAGTCATCGTAACCTAAAACGCTATTAGACCCAAAGAGATTTGTACATAAGTATCTAAGAGTTCAATATATCAATTTGTAAATAGGAGTCATTAATAAATATAAATATATACAGGACCATATGACACACGGACATCCGCTCCTAAGGTAGACAACTGAATGCCTGTGTTTATAGGTAACAGACGCCTGTTATACACAATTTTTTCTTTGTACAAATATAAAAATACATACATATCGAAAATACACCCAGACTCGAGGTGGGAATCGAAACCACGAACCCCGGGGCGGTAGGCAGGGTCTCTGCCCACCGCGCCAACGGGCCAACCATTGAATATATAAAATTATTTTCGTAACTAGATCACAATTTTAAAATAGGTGTCGCTCTTATTTAATATTGTTTTCATGTCTAACATTACAAAGAAACTGAGTCCTCTTTACAGAATCGTTTCATTGGCAAAATATTGGGCTCTTTGATCTAATAATTTATACCACGCATTTATTCGTTCTCAGCTCGGCCTTATTAAATCTCGACAACGAAAAGGAATACCCAAAAAATAGGTCATGATACTTGCATCGCTCAATTATTACAATAAAGGTATTGCTTTAAAGAATAATTTATTGAGGAGATATAAAAGCCGTAGAGTTTCTTTGTTATAAAGAGAAACTAGTAGAAGATATCATCGTAATAAGTAGGATTAAACAAAATGTAAGCAGAAAAAGTTAAACATTTATATAAAATGTTCTTTAAAAGAATGCAATAAAATGGAGGGAACCTGTATAGTCATATATAATGGAACCGTATATTAAACCTTTAAGCACATTATTTCACTCGGAAATTATATTAACTTTATAAGTTAACACTATTTCTAGATAAATGTTAAATAAGTTATTGTCATTTTAGGAATTCTTCTAAACCGTAATTTGATTTTTCTATGTAAATGTCTACAAGCTCATCAATTTCTACTGGAAAGGGTGTCAAAAGACCTTTTTTTGGAGGGAAGGGTGTCAAGAAAACATTCTTTTCCATTCCAGCAAGCAGACGGTGAAGACGAGCTGAAGAAGCGTCAGCTGATGGAGCTGGCCATCATCAACGGCACGTACCGCGACTCCAGCACGAAAGCAGTCGTGCCTGTCAACGGTCAGTGCCTCATAAGTATGGTCGCATTCATGTTTTGTCACTAACTTATTATTAAGTACTTACATTTTTCTAGGCAGGATTTCTTTTGGAACTTATGGACCCTACTCGGGACAGAATTCTCATAAACTTTTAGGTCGAATGTCTATATCATACATGGAGAAAGCTGTAACTTAATTAATGTCCGCATTTTAGCCAATCGCTAAAGCAGTACATACCGAGGCCGGTTGAAGCATGGATGACCTATTTTAACAAATGAAAAGGACACAATAAAAGTACCTAATAATAGTAATAAAGAAGTTCGGAAAAGTAGTAAGCCATTCCTTAAAATGTTCCGACACTAAAAGGGAGAATGAAGTATGGAGCGATCGTAAAAATGTACTTACAAGTTTGGGTCTATACTTCTAAACAGTGTACGCCATTCTGTCGTTTGTTTTAGATTTCACCACATTTTGACTAAAAATATTTTACCGGTGTATTCGATCACTTATTAAAAAACTACCCTTGATGTTCAGTTTGCCAACTAGTAGTGCTTTTATACCTTTGAAGATACCGAGTGATTACTTAAAGAAAAAAGTTTTTACTTTGCCACCATTCGGATATATTTTTTTTATACAAGATGGGCATGCGTTTGACTGCAATCATACCTGATATTAAGTATTGATGCAGTCTAAGATGGGAAGTGCTTACCTAGGATGTACCTATTCAGTCTAGCCTTAAAGGTACCCACATCGTAATGGTCTTCTTCCTATTGAATCTTTTTATACTAGCTTATTTTATTATATAACTTTCAACAGTTCCAGGGTCATGTACGTATTCGTAACACTCTATTGTGAAGATGGGAATGTAGACTTACGACAATTTACGTAGGAACCATAGATATGGTCAAATTAAAAACAAGTCAGACTGTCTTGTCGTTTTTATACTACAACCCGACAGCTTTTATAAATGTATACATCTATACATATGTATAAATAAAATGAAGGGTCTGTTTACACAGTTAATTTTTTTTTCTACTTATTACATATGACTATTTATACGATATGTACAGCAAAAACGCAAGGTAAACTTATTGTCTGTCTGTCTGTATGTTTGTTCCGGGTAATCTCCGAAACGACTGAACTGATTTTGATACTTTGACTGATAGATAACTTATTTTATAAGGAATAACATAAGCAAGCTAGCTTTTAGCTATTTAATTGTTTTTTTTTTTTTTTTAATTAACATGCATCATACCAAAAACAAATAGGAAATAAAACGAATATTTGAACGACAACCCGTGCCCTAGAAGGTGGATAGGAACTTCGCTATAAAAGATTATTTTATTATTTTTAGAACATTTAAACAAAAGCTTTTTGTATATTTTCAATTTAATATTGTATTGTTTACTTATAAGTCGATAATGCGGCATTCTCGTGGTTTGAACCAAGCACCTTACAAATTTCAGTCCGGTCTTTACCGCTGAGTTATCAAAGCTTCATTTGAAACTTTATTCCAATTTGAGTTTTCTTACAGACACTAAAACTAATATTATAGATAACACTAACTGTTTCCTGCGACTTCGCGTAAAATGTGACCCTATTGGATAATTCGTTCTTTTCTTAATATGTATATATAAATTACACGTCACGATGTTTGTCCGCGATAGACTCCTAAACTACAAAACCAATTTTAATCAAATCTACACACCTTATGCAGTTTGATTCAACTTGAAAGATAGGATAGCTTACATCTCAATTTATAGTTGCAAATAAAAATAAGTTATCGAGTAAGGTTATATGCTTTATTTCATTACCCTAAGTCTAATAGGAGCTGAGCACCAATGAAGAATGTTTCAAAATCGGCGGTTTTTGTCCCTTTTGAGAGCTTCCGCTGTGTGTGCTACGTAAATGGTTAAAGTTTCGCAAAAATCATGTATGACGGAATTGTTCCCCTTTAAAAGTTCAAAATAAAAGTCCGCCACAGCGTATGTCTATCTCTTAAGGTATGTGTCGGAGATTATTAATTTCTAATAGTATACTTACGTCACTTATTTTATTAGAATGGCATTGCGCAATATAATCAATACGTTAAAGATTATCAGTTGTCAAAGTAAATGTACATATCTGTCAGTAGTGCGTGTTTCCGTTCGTCAAGTCTCTCTCTTGCTCTCGGGACAGTGCCAGCGCCGGACGTGCGCAGTGACTGATTAAGTCAAGCCAAGGGATAACAACATGGCGGACAGCAAACTGTCTGAATTAAAATTTTAGTACCAGTAGATATAATACATAAGGAAAGAAATAGTATATTTCCAGTTCTGGGATGTAACTTAACTCCCCTTGCGGATTTCAGTCCACACCTTATACCTGAGCTGAGCTATTAAGGCTCTAGGATTACTGTAGGTTTTTATATACTGTAATCTTCTTAATCTAATACTGTTGTATCCATGATTTCGGTGATTTTTGTTAAATATTCCGTGATTTGTCTAAATTATTTTTGTAAAAGTGAAAAAGCTTTTGTTAATGCTTGTAACATCAGCTAGCTATCAGTGAAAGTCCCATAGAAATTATGGTATATATATATTCCTAATGAGTATATATATATATATATATATACTCATTAGGAAGTATATATATATATATATATATATATATACACGGGTATTCGTCCAGGAACTTTAGCAGTTCGATTAACAGCTAATATAATTGCAGGACATTTATTATTAACTCTTTTAGGTCATTTGATTGAAAAGAGTGCATCTTATTTTATCCTCTATCTAGTATTCAGAGGTTAATAATTCTAAACGAATGAATGAATGAATACATCCGACGAATTCACTTTCAAAATGAGCAAAATTATACGCATATTAATATAATATTCGAGATGAGTGAAAGCCGTTTCCTATATAGAGTGTATTTCTGAGTCCCTCATTTGATTGAAAAGAGTGCATCCTATTTTATCCTCTATCTAGTATTCAGAGGTTAATTATTCTAAACGAATGAATTTAATACATCCGACGAATTCACTTTTAAAATGAGCAAAATTATACGCACATTAATATAATATTCGAGATGAGTGAAACCAGTTTTCTATATAGAGTGTATTTGTGTGTCCCTCATTCGATTGAAAAGAGTGTATCTTATTTTATCCTCTATCTAGTATTCAGAGGTTAATAATTCTAAACGAATGAATTTAATACATCCGACGAATTCAGTTAGGTAGGAGTAGATTCTCAAAATAATTGGTAATTGAATTAAGTATGAAAGGGCAGCCATTTTCTCGTACCATTAATCGTCTTTAATTAATGCACGAGATTGGAATATATTTAGTAACCTCATCGATAGTAGTTTTACGTATGAAAAATAGAAAGTGTTAAAAATTAATAAAGTGTCTGTTTGTCGCGTCGAAAATATTTTTTTTCTACTAATTCCTTATGACTATATACCTATGGAATACCTGTAACAAAAACACAATTTAAAACATTTTTAATCGTCTGGTCTGTATGTTTGTGCCGGGTGATCTCCGAAACGGCTTTTCCGATTTTAACTTGACTTTCACTGGCAGATAGCTGATGTTACAAAGAATAACACAGACTACTTAAAACGAGGAAATGAATAGGGTTCCGCATAGGAAATAAACACCTTCAAAATTTAACGAAAGCACTGAATTCAGGCGTGTGAAGGCGCGGATGACTTCATAAATCTAATTTTATCAGCTAATACATCATATAAATGATTTCTGATTACTGTTGTCACGCCTATACTTTAATGAATGCTACTATTAAATAATGTATTTAAATAAATTACTTGTAGGCACCGTCTGCGACTTTTTAAATAACTCTAATCGATAAATCCAGCTATTTATTTATCAACAGCACCCTAACCACTTTTTAAAAGCTTTTATTTATCTTGAAAGAAATGTTTGTGTGGGTGGAATCTTACAACTCCACTTTGGAGCAGATATCTTAAACCTATTGGTCTGAAATTTTGCACATATATGTGTATCGGATGACAATACAATATTATGATGAAATGTAGCTGATCTGACGATAGTTTTGGACGTTAGGCTTAGGAACTCCGGTATAAAAACGATATAACCGCATCGATTTTGGACCCGTTTGATTCGCCTTGACGAGTACTTTGTATTTAGATGGTATCCACCTCGTAGTTCAAAATAACTATCCTAATGAGATTTTAGAACGTCTAATCAAGAAGAAAAATTTCAAGTCTCTACCTCTAATACTTTGTAAATTCGAGCGGGACAACCTTGCAAACCCACAGACGGATGGAATGAGCCAAACCATTAGGTTTCCTTGTTGGACTACGGAACCCTAAAAAGACAAGAATATGTAAGGTAATTGAGTTTACGAGATCTACTCTTGCAAGTCATTAAACGAATGGCCGCAAAAGTTTTTCCGTTATGTCTGTAAAAGTTTCTTATGCCAGAAAGCTTTTCCTTTTTTCCCATTTGTAATGGCTTTAGTGATTGAATTAGAAAGTAAATGGTTAATTATTACACTTTCATATCACTTCTCAAATCCATGGGACCCACGAAAACAGTCGTAACTTAAACTTTTAATGCTCCTATGCAATTAATCTTCAAGATTTAAAACTAAATACTTACGAACCTTTCAAAAACATATGAGGGTGACAAATGCGCCCTCATTATTTAACCATTAAGGTTGATGTTTAACCGATCGTCCCAGATTACTGGTTAACCCCTTAAACCCTTTGTCGCCTTGTTAAGGATTGCGTAATTGTATACTGGATACGGATTAGGTTTATACCCTTTTCTTTCACAACTTTACCTCTATTTCTGGATAATTGTCATTGAAAGTTAAGGGAAGTTCATACATAAATGTGTTATGTATACATACCGGCAGAGTTAGGGGAACATAAAAAAGGGAGAATAAAAAATAGTTAAGTTTATTCTTAAATAATAATGAAACACGAAACAACTGTGTTATTAACATGTTTTGAAATTAATATGCAACATCATAAAGTTTAATGAAGAAAATACATTTTTCTTACATTTTGTAATGACAAAGAAACAATTGAAAATTTCGAATTTTGTGACGGTATACTTAAATGATTTTTGGGCATGCCGTACGATCTAAGAAAACTTCTTCTTCATCTTCTTCTTTTTCATCGATGAGCTCTTGGTAGAGCCGTTGTGATCATCGCGCCCTTATTCTTAAGTATATGACACACGGACGACTGTTCCTAAAGTAGACTTTATCCCTGTGATATAGGTAACAGGATCCTGTTATACACAAATATATATTTTTTTTAGAAAAATATAAATAGATATATATGGATAATACACCCGGACTCGAGGCGAGGATTGAACCCACAGCCCCTGGAGCGGAAGGCGGGGTCACTGCCCACTGCACCAACGAGACAGTCAAATATAACTAACTAGCGGATCCGACAGACGTTGTCATGCCCAAATTTATGCACATCTCTTTATTAATTAACCAATCTCCTTAATGCCTTTTCCGTAAAACGTGATACTGGCCGTATGTTTTATGAAATAATGATTTTACATAGCACGTCAATCAAAAGGTCTAGTACGAACTATTTGAAGCATTCTGAAACTTCTACTAAATCTGCATTTTGTAGTGTTTTTAATTCATCTTTAGACTTTAAATTTCTTTTCTTTTCTTTTATACCTTCCCTGAAAAAAGAGCAATGAAACAAAACAGCCGTCATGACTACGCTTCGACACTATTTTATAATAAAATGTATACGTGTGTGTAAATCATATATAAATGTATGTAAATAAAATTTAGCTTTGGTGTACGTGTGGTTTTATTTTAATTATTCGCACACCCTCATCTACATAAACTATGATTGTTCCAAAATTTAATACTCTGTCCGCGCAATTTACGTAAAGTGGTACAGAAAGTTTTCGCTTCTCGTATTAATATAATATATATAAAATAAAGTATTGCAACTCTTAAATGGATTTGTATAATGTGGGCCTAACACGAACTTTCCGAACCGAAGTATGCCGACGAGTAGATAATAGTTTACGTAGGTTGAAAATGTTCGTGCTAGGCCCACAGGAGGCAAGTCTTAATCGTGTCACGCTTTTAGTCAATGTTAACGCAACCCGCGTTGACGCTAAGCAGGGTCCGCTGTGGGGTTAGCACGAACATTTTCATCTTAAGTAAAGTCGACTCGTCGACTTACTTCGGTTCGGAAATTTCATACTAGTTGAAACGTACAACTTGAAATCATAATTCCACATTCTAGATGCTACAATTAATGCTCATATAGCATACTAGGAGGAAAAAGATCTCTTGTCTCAATATTGTAGTCAAGCGCTAATCGGTTATTAACATACTAATTAAGTACTCATATTATATATTATAATATAAATGAGCACTCCTTATCTGTCTTATAAATATTAAAAACAATTAATTGTATAAATTTATCATCCAAGGCCGCGAACCGCAAAAAAAGCTTAGGAAAGTTGTGTGACAATTTTAATTCATGCAAATATGTACCTGCTATGTATTTTGACAAGTTTTTGTTTTTTTTTCTTTTCTTTAATATAAAAAAATGGTAGAAATATTTTAGTACTGTAATCCCCTATTACACGGTGGATTTATTCCGCGTTATATGAAAACGCGTTGTAGGAGAATTCTCGCACAACGCTCTTGTACGACACCGAATGTGTATAATATAATATGTTATAATATTACATATTGTAGAATAATAATAATAATAATACGTTATAAGAGTATCTTGTTATAGGAAGGGATTACAATATAATACTGTGCTTAATATTGAGGTGATCGTAGCTTAATTAATGGCCGGCATTTGAGTCTATCGCTAGGTTAAATGGCTCTTATCGTGGCCGGGTGATAGAAGGGTGAACACTGGTCTTCAAATATCCGAACATCCTCCGTGTTTCGGAAGGCACGTAAAACTGTGGGTCCCGATTAATGTCACTGACTGATATTAGTCGTGAGATTGTAGAGATTGTGGGGATTCCGGGGATGACGTCAGACGGCAGTCGGTCTTCTCAACTCACCCCACCGCCTCCTCTACTGCAGTTTAAATGAGCCTTGGTTCTGGACCATGATAACGCTATGAAGAAGAAGAATGTTTGCGGGGAAGTTGTGGATGCGATTGGCCCAGGAAAGAGGAAGGTGGATCGAGAAGGGGGAGGCCTTTGCCCAGCCTTGGTACTTCGATAGTCTAGTAAAAAAAAAGAATAAGCCTCGTTTTGAACAAAATTCATAAGTGTTTTATAAAAAGCCAAACTGTGTACAGTAATTGTGAATTTGAGTAGGTTTCATCATCAATTTACAGTGAAACTTGGTTAAATGAGACCGCGGTAATTAAGAAACGTTATGTAGGTTTCACTGGAACCCATGCTGAGATCCCAACAGTGTGGCATTGAATTACCTCTGCTAAAAATGCGAATGCGACGTATATAAAAGCCAAAGGTCACCTAACACGAAATTACAAAAACCACGGGACGTACAAAGATGAAATTTAAAGTAGTTTACACTTAGTAGACATCCGATAAGAACGGATCTTTCGATACGACAGTTTAACAACTTCTATGAGCTCTTGCAAGTTTGATTTTACGCGGACGAACTCGCGGAATACAGCTAGTGTATAGATGCCGTGCCACTTACAGCTCATTTGGTGGTAAATGACATGGAAGATGGCACACTTGATTCGTTTCAATAAGAGCACAGAACCCAGACGCATTTCGTATGAACAGGTTATCGCATTTTTTTTATAATGGCAGACTTCAATGAAGTCATCAGCGATTAAATAAAATCCATAGACATTATTTGTCATGGTATTTCCGGTCGTATATCAAACGAGTTTTTAGCAACTGTCTGTCTGTGAATTCTAATAGTATAATTCTTTGGATGAAATCAGACAATGGACAATCAGAATCTCATAGGTTATACACAATAACAATAATTTCTAAATATCTGCCTTAAAAGTGTAGTTCTTATACAAAATAATTATACCCAAATACATCCATACATTTTTGTCTGTACGACTTTTTCTTTCTTTTAATAGCAATATTCGTAAATAATAATCTAATTCGTATAAAGTTCTACTGGACGGTAAAAGACCTCGTCAAATATTTAAATTTGAATGTTAGTGTGCTTTGGAATTGAGAAAATTGAAGTTATTTAGTGGTTGGTAGTCAAAGTTGTTTTATTCAAATCATATAGACTTTACAGTCCTTATGAATGACATGATTTTTGAATGAGTGCTTGACATATAGCCCAAAGTTCTGACAATTATTGTAACGTAAGCACGTAAGTCTCGTAAAACGGTAGCATGAAGGTGAACGTCAAATTTTCGTTTGACTTTCGCTTTTGAGAGTTACCGAAAACCAGCCTTTCGAGAAATGTTCATATTAGGCCCTCTGAAAAACAGAAAAGCAAGACATTTGAATCCCCATCCGTGTTAATTAAGGATTTTGTCAAACACGAAAGCGCTGGATGCGAGTGGCCGAATTAACAGAGGATACTTTTTTTGTTTCAAACAGGCGGTTCACTTAAGTGACTACCGATACCCATTGACATCTACACCACCAGGCCGCAAGTGCGCTGCTGGCGTTTACAGAGAGGTTTAGGCCAGAGGGAACTCTAACAAACGCTACAATACCAATCACTTGACGCGACAGCATGGCCGCTACTTCACGCCGATCTTATGCGATATGTGAATGTCTCCAAGTTGAGAAAAATTTAAAAAAAACATGTGAGATGTAGCACAGAACGTTCAAGTAGGTACCGCACCTACCGGTTGTGTCAGTGGCCAAATTTGAATAAGCCGCGACCTTCAACTCGTCTGGTTAATTCTGCGTGCTCTCAGGAACCTTGAAACACGCCAAGGTCTCGCGTACAATGCCTACCTATACACTGATAGACCTCGTGTTCGGAAAAATTATAAACTCCTGTATCTCTTGTATTTTTTATATATATAAATGGATTTTTATTAAACTTTACAATAATATAGTTTATAAATCAGAATAACACATATGCTATAAATTATAAGGACGTTATGTGAATTTTCTAAAAGTATAAAGATAAATGTCAAGTAAATAGGAGAAAATTCGGCCATCTTCGAGCTATTTTGGCGTGCGCTGAAAAACTGTGTATGAAGGACATGTTTATCTTAAATAGTTCCACAAAAAAGCCCGCGACAGCATATATCTATCTTTCATGATCAAGCCATATCCGCTAAAATAGTAAACCTTTATGAAACGGGAACGGGAATGGGAACGGGAACAGGATAGGGAAAGGGAACGGGGCCCCCTTGTAACATAAAACAATAATAATAATAATTTTTAGGTATAATAATTAAAAGCTTGTATTAGGAGTGGGTGCGACAATACCCCAACGGCGGTGGGGTTTGAACCGGGTACTTTGCAGATTTCAGTCCATACCTTATACCGTTGAGCGATTGAGCTCCTGACATAAATCTCTTATGGAATTGAAGCCGTGACTCAAGCTCGATGACATCTTTGTCGTTTGGGAGGGAAGCGACTAACTCGTCGCATGATTTTCCTAAGATGCGACTCTTAGTGACTCTAAGGTGTTTGTAGAGTTGGAATGATCTCTTTAGTTTCATCCCAAAGTTATTTGCGAAAGAACATACCTATTTAAGGGCCATCGTTTCTTTGATAGTTATTACAATTGACATTACGATCCCTATAAATATACATTAACAGCAACAATTAAATAAAAATCTACAGAGACCCATCGGCTAGTTCAGCAACACGGTGAAAGAGGCGTAAATAAAAAGTTTACGACTAGCCAACTGCCGGGTGTGTTTGTGCGGACGTAAAACTTTTATGATGAATGCAGTACTGTCATTGATATTCATATTTTACGTACGGCTTTACACGCATCACTTTATATAGGTACCACAATCAAATGATTATTTTTTTTGACTAAATAGTCACAAATAGGTTATAAAGTTATGTATGTCGTTGACAAATTGAATTTTCTTATGCGTATTATTTTATCGATTTTTAGCAGATCCTCCATAAGAAATCAAACATTTTATTTATTGAGCGAGAACCTACATCGTGTAAAATCTATGTTATAAAATAATCTTACATAAAAAAAAAATAAAAGTTCACTAGGAATGAAAAGGAAAATAGATCTAATGCCGTTATAAGACAAAGAATTATGTCCCTTTTGAGAACCTAATAAATGCGAACGTCTTTGAGAGTCTTCTTCGACTAGATGGCCGTGTTTTCACCGTAACAGGTTAGATAACTTGACTCGGGAACTATTTGTAACCTTTTAAATCAAAATGATCCGTTTAATGTAAGAAAGATGAACGAGCTAAAAAGGTTCGTTGGTTGAAATATGACCAGAACGACGCCTTGGCCTCTGTCGGAGCATCACAAGTGAATGCAAAATGCGTATCTTTCTTTATAATCTGTAATTTTTTATATATTTTGTATTTGTTATTGTATTGACAGTGACTCTGCAGCAGTTTGATAATCGCAGGAAACGTAAATTTGTACAAGATTCTATCGGCAGTCGGTTAGTTACCTTACAGTTGCATGTATCCCATAGGTGGCGCTGTTATTGAAATATAAGAAGTTATTCCTAACTTTATTAGAGAAGTAAAGATTTTTTTCTTTTTTTTTCCTCTATGTTTTATATGACTTTTAACAAGTTTAACGTTACCATTTAAAGTTTTGAAAACGGGTCAGTTAATACGAAACCGTGTAATTTATTGAATTGAATAATAATAATATCGTTTATTTGCAAAATTCAAATAAATTCTGTTACAAAATTAGTGTTGCAATTCATTATGACAATATTGTATATTAAATATATACAAAAGTTTCTATTCACAGAAATCACA
This sequence comes from Charaxes varanes, assembly GCA_024363005.1. NCBI lineage: Eukaryota > Metazoa > Arthropoda > Insecta > Lepidoptera > Nymphalidae > Charaxes > Charaxes varanes. Next base: position 764,584 of record JANCMC010022637.1, read on the forward strand.
GACATGCATAAAGCACTACGTACTTATGGAGGCAAATATTAATACATATTCTCTTATTCTACTCTTATTTCTGCAGACAGCGCAAATACCAGCTCCAGTATTTATTTCCAAAGCGACTACCTAGGAACATTATAACCTTTTCATTCACATTATAACCTTTTCATTATAACCTTTATTAAAAAAAGGTTCTCCGGAATCTTATCTTCCAGAATCAACCATAGGAACTCATAGGAATCTCAAAAGTATCAACCTTTTATATTAACTTTCATGTGTGGCCGTGTTTGCCGGCAGAGGCGACATTTCATTCGATCGCTAAGTTAAGTAACTCGTATGCCGGAGCCGGACATAGCTCAAAGTGTTTGTGCAGTTTTGTCCTTGAAGACTACAAAGTTCTGCAAAACTTTGCGCAATTACACAAATTCCCGGCCACACTACATGATCGTTGAAATGATCATTCAAATGAAGCTGTCTGGCTCCAGCATTAATCGTATACATGTACTAGATTGGGCAAATAATAGATGTAAACAAACATACAAAACACCCGACACATGTTTATGGTAAAAAAATTATAAGTGTTCTAAAATTGAATGATGATTAATAAAAATGTTTTTTCCTCATATTTTGACATCACATAAAAAAAATTGTATCTTTTTAATTACTCTCTGATATATTAAATCCTCCTACGATTTTTCGATAATCATATTAAACATAAGCATACATAGATGGCCATTAAACCAATTCCTGTCTCAAGAGAGATTTTTCCACATAAGGGGATTCATAAAATCTATGGTAATTTTGCCAATTGTGTTTGGTCAAAACTATATACATAACTAGCTGTATCCCGTGAATTCGTCCGCATAAATTTGCCAGAGCCCATAGACCTTCTTAATCTGGTCCTATCTAAAAAACCTTTCTTAGCGGATGTATTCTAACTATAAACTATCACCGTACCAAATTTAATTTCCGTATTGTCATAATTGTAATTGTGTAATAGATTTCTTAAACAATTTTTTAGTTGGTGTCTATTTAATTTATTTAGGCTTATTTTACGATTTAATAATCTATAATCTATACGGGCCCAGATAGCTGAACTGTCGTTTAGCCCAAGCTGTTTTAGTTCTGGGTAGTGTAATATAAATTTCTCGTTAGTGATATAGATGTGTTAGTTTTTAGATTAGTTATTTTTAGTTTATTAATGTTTGTGTTAGGGTTACTTACCAAATAAATAGGTTATTATTTTTTATATGTACATTAGTATAGATATTACCATCAAAGCAGTAGAAAATGTAAGCTGGCTAAATATAAAGTGCATGTTATTGTCGTAAATACTAAGTGCACTCAATACTCGAGATGTGGCGTAGACACGTACCATCTTTATTGCACGGAATATTACATTCACAATAAAGTACATAAGCTCAGTAAATTCCGTCTATAAACCTTAATGACGAGTTTAGGCCACCGGGAAGTCTCACAAACCGAACGAAACGCGACAACAACACCATCACTAGACGTAACTGCATTGCTGCCACTTCACGCCGATCTGTGTTATAGGTAACGCCTGTTATTCACAAATATTTATTTTGTGAATAACAGTCAACTTTCGTCATAACAACAACAACAACATTTTCGTCGTAATTGCGAAAAATGAAAACCTTACATTATCTCTTTTCACGTTGAATAAAGTAATTTTCGTTGCCGCCATCTTTGTTTTCCAGCTAGGACTCTTTCCAGATAGGACGTAAGTAATGACGTCATTAGTGACGTTTTCGCTGCGACAGCAACGATCGTGGTCGTCATGTGGAACGTCTAAGGAGCGTTTTGGGGGTTGTGAATTACTGGTATCCGTCGCGTGCTTCTGTGGGCGTACAAGTTTTATAGGACATATCTCTATAAACGCCATAGCCTTTGCTCGAGTATCCCCTCCTATCGAGAATACGTGAAATTACCAATAACCCTTTATCTAATATACACAATTCTCGAGTCACGGGGTGCGTTGCCAAACTCCGCCGAAACGGCTCGAGCGATTTTCATGAAATTTTGCGTGCATATTGGCTAGGTTGAGAATGGATCAACATGTATTTTACATTTACTCCCAAGTGATCAGGGTGGCCCAAGCGGACGGAGTCGCTGGGCGCAGCTAGTATAAATATATAAAAAAACACTTAATTTAAGCACGAATCAATATAGTTATAGCAAAAGAAACCTTACATTTTATAATATACTCTTACGTCGTATCTCTTTCATAATTGGATTAAGCACCTTTAATAGATGAAATAGTACCTTTCAGCTCAAGAAGCTTAGAGGATTAGGGCCTACTTAATATTTAGGACGAAATTTGTAACGTAATCGTTTAATCCAATTACAGCTTCAGTCTCTTGATCGTAACGCATAATTTTAATTTTTTGGGGTTCCGTAGTCTTACTAGGAACCCTTATAGCTTACCTAAAACACGAACATTTTAAACTCGCGTAAAAACTGAATATGCATCGATACCTAGTCTGTGTATTCACTCCCTCTTAACCTAGAAAATCACTTTAACCAATTCAACAACTTAGAAGTCTTTGGACCTCCTAGGTTTTGAAATGGTCGATTTAGGTACTAGGTTTTAGAAATGGGGCAACCACACTTTTCTTTGGTTGATCTACTTTACGTTTAAACGCTCTCCTGCAAAATTTCGTTTTAAGTCCATACTAGGTTTTGAAATGGGACAGCGGCTTTAGAGTTCCTTTCTAATAAAGAATTTATGATGGTTCTTTACAAGTTCTTTTAGTAGGTTATATATATACAGTACTATATGACACACGGATGTCTGTTCCTAAGGTAGACAATTTAATGCCTGTGTTATAGGTAACAGCTGCCTATTATACACTGTTCTGCGCAACTCTATTTGAGTTCAGCGACCCTGTTTCCAACATATATGTATATGGTATATACTAGCTACTTGCGTTTATGGTATATACAAGCTGATTGCGTTCAATTTAGAAGGCTTTGCCTCATAACATCAGCTATCTACTGGCGAATGTGACGTCGAAATCGGTCCGGACGTTTTTTGGAGATTCGGTTACTTTAAGAAATCGTTGGGCAGCCAAAAATTATATATATATTTGATTTGTATGTGTGATCGTATACATTTAGTGACGGGATTTAAAATTGATTAAATGAATTTATAATTTTTTGTTATATGACTAGGGGCAAACGGGCAGACGGTTGACCTGAGCGACAACGGACGTTGATGGACAACTCTACTAACAGACGGTTCACAGTTGCGTTGCCAGCCTCTGAGGAATAAGTCCTCTTTCTTTAAAATTATCCCTAAGGCTCGTCAATCAACGATTTATATCAAGAAAGGTGAAAGGTGATTAAAAAACAATAAATTAATAAAAAAGCTTTATTTGTCATAACACTTTGTGTCTTTGCTCTGATGCGTAGAACTCGAATAACTTTTAATTCAACAAAGAAAAATTACATTATTTACAATCATTGTGGCGGATAATAAAAATAATTAATTATCTATTTTATTTATTATTTACAATGAATTATTATTTAGGCGTTCACGTAAATGTCTTTTACCAGCTGTTACCGGCGAGTTCGTCCGCGTTCAATTAAACCTGCCCTTAGATCTTCTCAATCCGGCCCTGTCGAAAAATCCGTTTATAGCGGATGTCTTCCAAACTATAAACTACTTTCTTGCCAAATTTCATCTTTGTAAGTCACGCGGTTTTCGAGATTACGTGATAGGTGACGTTTCTCTTTTATATATGTATATGTATCGTTTATAACTTCGTTTTATAGATGCGAATTAAAATATTATTTGAATTTATAATAATTTTATATACCAATGGAGGCTAACAGGTTATACTTGAGTAGATAATATTATATTCGACATAAATTATTCAACCTAATTAATGAAATGATATTTATAAGAAATGGAAAATATGAAATTCAAATTACAATTGAAAATGTCTAGCGAAAAGTTGGCAAGCTATTTGCGTCACATAGTATTTATTGTATTTACTAATATATTAATCATAAAATATTCATAACATGCTAAACTGAAATGTCGTGCGAAATTAATGTATGTATGTTTCACAAATGAATACAATTTGATTTGATAGAGTTATTTTTCTCTAATTATAATATTAATTAGAAATATATATCCTGTCCTAATTTAATACTGCAAAGTATTGTGTGGAACTTCAATATACAAATAAATGTTGATTATTTATTTGAAAATAAATGAACTTTATATAACAGTACCTCATCCACTTCCATGTAAGCCTCCATTGTAACAAAATACCTATTCTATTGAGAAAAAATACACACACCGGCAGAATTAGTCGAACACAGAAAAAAACAGAGAATAAAATATACTTTTACTTTTTAACAAATAAAAATAAAACATGAAACAACTACTGAATTAACATAACATGTTTTGATATGAAATTGCAACACCATATTTAAAATTTGATGAAGAAAAAGCTAAAATAAAAAATGCATTTTTCTTAGATCATTCGCAGTCTGTCCAGACGGATGGAAATCTTAATCAGAGCACAGTTTGGGGGGCACACTCGATATTAAACATTTGTTAAATTCATTGTTAGCAGTCACAAAATCTAAAATTTTCAACTGTTTATCCATCATTACGAAATTGAAGAAAAATAGTTTGTTTTGTTTCTTTTTTTTTATTAAACTTTTTAAGTATGATGTTGCAAATTAATGTCAGAACATGTTAATTTAATTGCTGTTACACGGTTAATTATTATTTAAAAATAAAATTAACCATTTTATGTTCTTCCCTTTTTTATGTTCCGCCAATTCTGCCGGTGTGTATAGTTAGATACATTATATTATTTTTTATTTCAAAACATTTTTTCACGCGGAAAGAACTTTCAAATTAATCATCACTTGTATTTTCCATATTTTTTCCAATCAACACATTTCGCTTCTCTCAATAATATTCATCAACAACAATATAGTATGTGTTTTTTTTTTCTTATAATAAAAAGCTTACAATTACTGGATATTTTCGATAGTCCAAAACAACTTACATGTTTATATAATTTGTTAAGAGATATTTAATATAAGCTGTAATATCACATGATAGTGGCAGACGATGTTAAAATGCATGCCCTTATAGAAAATATTGGTAAATTTTGTAAAGTATTGGTTAAAAGAAACCGTTTGCATTCCGTATGACTAGTATTTAAAAATAAATTTGATAGAGTTTTACAGACTGCTGATATTAAATTAATTCATAAATACATAGATACCAATATTGCATCACATCAAATGTATGGAAAAGTATAATCAATACTTTATACAATTTTTGTATTGTACTGTTCGGAATTTGTATTCTGTATGGTTAAATTTTTTTCGGATTTTATTATGAGTTAAAAAGCATAAAATATCACTTAATAACAACGTATTATTTCTATAATATATGAAACTTTCATATTATTGTATTTTATCGCGATTAAAGCAGTCTGCTTAGTGCGAGTTTTCCAACTTTAACGCGATGGTAAAGTTAACTTCAATTTGTATGGAGTTTGATGACGCCACCTAGCGTTAAGTAGTGGTAACTGTATAAACTCCATACAAATTGAAGTTAACTTTAGCATCGCGTTGAAGTTGGAAAACTCGCACTTAGCACACAGTAACTCATGCAGTAAATAAGAAAATTGCATAGTTGCGTATTTTGATTTTCCTTAATAACCTCTTTTGAGTGCGTCTATCTACTTATTCTATCTAAATAGGTGTGTTTGTGAAATGAAGAGATTTTCAAAAATCAATGCATAGCAGAAAAATTTCTAAGCTTTAATTAATTAATGAGGTTTCTGATAAAATATTGCAGTAAATTTACATACGTATTTAATTTCAACATTTCATTTGGACTTGGTCTTATTTTATTAATAAATTCAACCTTTATTAATAAAATAAGGCTTAAGACACATCGGTAATAAATTTAAACTTTACAAGATTAAATATAATTGTACGTTTTCAGAAACACTGAAATGTGGAATTCTAAACTCTACTATGAATATAACATTTTCTATGGACATCAGTTATTTGAACCGGGAATCTAAAACTGTATTTATAAGTTATAATTTTTGAACATTTTGAGCTTACATTATCATTACAACAATATGTACAAAGTAATGGAATCACACAAAACTATTAATGAGGTAAACGTTTCACAACAAGGTAAGGAAATTAATAATTTTAATTACAAGACGATATGATCGTTAAGAAGGTAAGTAGTTCGAAGCGAAAAATTAAAATTTGTATCTAGATATAATCGTTCTTATTCCTATACGTTTTGAACAATAACATATAAAACATGGCAAACGATAAAAAATGAATACCTTAACCTACCCGGCCTAGCTCGAATTTAGAATAAAGAGACGCTATTTTTTAAACTTTTACACATTTTTTTTTCTTGTGACGCTCTGCTGTGAATTTTCTATTCGTGAACATTCAATAAAAGCCCATACCGCCCATTTAAAATTGGTAACGTTATCGTATTCTGCATTAAATGATGTTGGTTGAGCGGTTTGAGAAATTTCAATTCGAAAGTTATTGTTAAGCTTAAAGCCAAGACTGAGGCCTTTGGGTACATCTTTTGGTGTAGTGCCCTTCGTATTGATTGGGACTCTTCACACTGTCTCAGTTTTGCGTGCGTTAAAGCCACGAGTTTAAAGTTGAGTGTAGCCTTCAGCAAAGCGCCTTCAGATATTTCACCCTTAAGGAGTTTATTTGATATTCTATTAATAAGCGTTAAGAGGTAAAATAAGTGGGCATAAAAACGAACACTGGCACTCCGGCAATCTCAGTAGAGGGTTTAGCACGAACATTCTCGATAACTTTACTTACTTTTGCGTGAGAAACGAAACGTCAAATGAAGGTTCGTTCTTCCATTTTACACGACATCAATGGCCGTAACGTCGATGATTCGTTACGAGCGAGTTGTGATTTCATTCGTGCTAGCAATATTTAACAAATACGTTGTGTGAACAGTATTAATTGTGCATTTGTCGTCCGGTTTCGAACATAAAATTAAGTAAAAGTATCGAAAATTTCGAACTGTGCGAATTCGAAGGATTGACTGTATTTAGGATGGTTTTATTATATTTAATTAAAAGAACATTTTGAGTATTTTATTTTTTTCTGTCAGTCTAATCTTCGAAATGACTAGGCAATTTTTACTTTACTTCTACTTCAAGATATAGCTTCTTGCCAAACATAATTTTAAGTCAACGCCAAGGACCCTATAAGTGTTCATTCTCATTTCAAATGTACTCACACAAAAAATGTACTTAGAGGAGGGTAAATTTTTTTCATAGTTTCAAAAGAAAACAGGCAGAATTTGGTATTAATTTCAACATTTTTCCTAAAAAAAAGGGTCCTGACAGACAGACAGACGTAGAAACAACGAAAGGTAACAAGGGAAGGAAGGGGAACAAACGATCCTATAAAGGTTCCTGTGAAGCCTAAAAACAAGTAGTTTTTATATAAGTAACTTTAATATTTTCATGAACAATGTTATCTACTGAACCAAACCTAAAGTTAAAAAGTTCTTCTTAGCCATTTCATTTGTAAACTGTAAATATTATTAATACATTAAAAGCTTCCCTCAATAAAAGACCGCGATTGATATGTACTTTTTCAGTGATGACAACCTTACGATTAATATCACAAAGTGACATTAATCTGGTCCCACTGTTTTACGTGCCTTCCGAAACACGGAGGAGTTCGGATATCAATTATAAACCAGAGTTAGAATGGATCACCCATCTATTGCCCGGTAGAAACAAGAGCTACTTAGCCTAGCGATCGACTCAAAAGCCGACCTCTGATTAGGCCACGATCTCCTCGAGAGAAGCATAATATAGGATCATAAATGCAGGAAATGTTACTAAATATGTGTATAAAATATATGTATATACGTGGGTAGTATGTATTTAGGCAGAGAAAACCACTATGATAAAGTGTAGTGCAGTTCTGACATGAATTATTATCAAGAATTATTAAAACTCGGCTTAAATATAAAAACTATTAAAGAAATTGAACGCTTCATAAAAGCATATTGAAGAGAAAATTGAAGAATGCTGGAAATATTGAAAATGAAATTATATTTGAAGTCAGTTCCACTCTGTAATCATCGCGCACCCGTTACATTATATTGTTTTCAAATTATTGAATTATTAATCAACACGCCTGCTCTATTTCTAAAGACCTAAGCAGTTAAGCTCTGCGTATATTAAAAAAAAAAACAAATGCTTTATAGATGGCCAGATATTTATTGCAAGCACAAAGAAAAACATGTTCATTAAAAAGAAGATGAAAATGGAGAGGATATTTCATACACCATTAAAATGAAGAAGAAAAAAATTCTAACCAGTTTGATAATTTCCAGATTGTGTGTAGTGTTATGCGGAATGTCAAATTGTTGAGATAATGGAGAATAAAAAAAAATAGGAACAATTAATTTCGTCAACACGCCAAATCTACTCTGTGTAAATAACCTGTCAGTTAACTATTAGTTTTTATTATAATGGTCCAGTACTAGGCCATTGTTAGAAATTGTTATATTTCCATCGATTTACGTGAGCAAAATTTCAGCGTATGGGTAAGCTTCCGCAACAGTGAATCGACCTCGCCTCTATCACGTTCAAGGTTCGACTCCCGTCCGCGGTAAAGGAAAAGATTGCCTTTAGGTCACCAGTATCTCTTAACAAACCGAGCGAAACTCGACAACAATAGGTATGACGACAAATTTGAAAAATAGGTTTATATTGTTCTCAAGTTCTGCAGTAATTAACGTTTGTATAGCAAAGGAAAATCATTATAATTTAAGGATTAAAATTGAGTCCAAAACACTCGAAGTTGTTAACGGTGCGTTTCACTAAGCGTCATTTCGACCGTAGCGATCGCAGTGTTCCAATTTCGAATATCTGAATGAGCGCTTTGAAATGCCGCGATCACTTATTGGAACGCACTTATAATAAACGGTAACGGCATACGCTCCGTTAGATGTTTTAACTATCATGGCGGATTTTTGTATTGTCAGTTACCTTTTTTTTGTTAGCCCCTATTAATCTCGCTATGAAATTACTATGTATAGTCGACCAAGAAAGTGCTTTACCATTTTGGATGACAGTTGCTAATTAAAGAAAATTTTGTTAAAGGCTATTATTAGAAATTAACGTAATGTATAACAAGCAAAAATGAGCCTATTAACTAACTGACGTGCAAACGACATTCGACTTCTTTTTGAAACCAATTTCTTGGTTGACTATACCAAATAAAAAACCAACCCGTAAATTGAAACGGTAAATTTTTCGTTCCCTCAAAAAAAAATTGCGGCGACTACGTGACGTCAAAAGAGATCTCATGAAAGTACAAATCTTAAAGTTAGCCTGGTCAAGGCTTTATTACGTGATGGTACGGAACCCTAAGTGCGCGAATCAGACTCGCACTTGCCCGGTTTTTAAATTGTAATTAATATATTCGTAGAGCCGTAATTCAGAGTGCTTGATTAATCGGATGTTTACCTAGAGGTACTAGAGTATATAATCTAGAAGTTTTGTAGAACTTTGTAGTCTTCAAGGACAAAAATGTACAAACACTTTGAGCTATGTCTGGCTCCGGCATTATAAGAACCACAAACAAAACCTAAGTTGTATTGCTTCGGTATATCCGAACCGATACGACTTAGAGACCTTCAAGAAAAGAGCATACTCATTCCTCAAAGGCCGGCAAGGCATCTGTATGCCCTCTGGTGTTACAGTGGTCCATGGGTGCCCGTAGTCACTCGACTGAATCACCTTCCCCTTGTTATTTATATAAAAAAAATCAAATCAAATCGAATCAAAAGACGTTTTATTCAACTAGACTCTCTTCTACTAACATCTTTATAATGAATATTCTTCTATCTAGATTAATCCCGATCTAGTACTACTGGTACTACTACACCGGTATTTAACCGGTATTTAAGTGGTACCAGTACGATGACGTCAGATGACAGTCGGTCATCTTGCCTGGTCCCATAGCCACATCTTAGTGTTTTTAGTGTAATACAAAATAAATCGGTTCCAAAATTCAGTTTATCTAGCCTACAAAACTCTTGATAGAGTATTATTTTTGTAATCACCATGGCACAACAATTCGTGTTCAACAAATCAATGTTTAGAATAACTTTCACTGAAGCCTCTTTATCATTAACATAATCCTTTACATACCTATGCCTATTCTAGGATGAACTAATTATAGTCCTTAGACGCCAAAGACCCTTAGTTCAGCCAGGCTTTAACTATCTTATTACAAGTGTTATAAGATTGTTAAAGACACAAAGTCAAAGTTGCACAGCGGGCAATAGAATGCCCTACACGGGACGACGGTGGCCCGATATTGGCAATATGAGCAAAAATCAATTGTGCCCGTTCGCGGGTGAGTGCGCCTTTTGTTAGACGACAGAAGGTTATCATTGTCCGTTTTCACGACTCACTAGCGCGGCCAGGCTTATTTTTGATGGGGCAGAGATTAGTGTTTGTACATTTTTGTCCTTGAAGATTACAATGTACTGGGTACAAATTATGGATAGTTTAAAAATTACAAAAATATAGTAGATACACACTTTTTAATGCAATTCCATTTTTAGTTAAGGGTTCTTATATATGCGAACTGGGCATAATTTATTTCGCCTATGTCAGGTTGTTTGAAGACAAAACAGAGATGATTGATCAGCGAAAGCTGAAAAAGAAATAATTTTGACATACTACAAAATAGCAGAAATTTTGTTGTTAATTTGGAAATCCTACTAATATTATGAACGCGAAAGTTTGTACACATAGATGTATGGCTTTATGTTTGACGCTCTTTTACGAAAAAATTAGTAAATGTATTTTAATAAAACTTTACAGTAATATAGTTTATCCATCAGAATTACACATAGGCTATCAATTATATTAAAGATATCATGTGACGTATCCAGAATATGACGATAAATGTCAAGTGTCATTTAGGTGGTCTAGTGATTTCGTCATTATTATCGTCATTGTCTTTCGGATAGTGTTCACTTAGTGAAGAGGTAAGAGTTTCTGGATAATAAATGAGTTGCGTTCGCAGCGGCCGATGAAACACCGTATTTCGCAGATCTCAAAGTAAATGTCGATGCATATATATTACACTTAAAGGAGTCTTAATAGTACATTACTGCAGCGGCCGGCAAGAGAGGCATTGATGGACGAACGTGTGAACGTATACGTAAGTCCATCAATGCCTATTTGCGGCCAAGGCTTGTATAGTACTTGTCACAAATAATGCGCGAAAATGAAACTAAGTTGTACAATTCAGAACTTTTATTTGAAACAGTATTTAAAACCAACGACGTAGTTGACGAACAACTAATGACAATAGATTTTTACGCGCCAAAGTATTTTTTTCACTATGTGCAAGCCAGTTCGAAATTTAAATTAAACCTTTGATGTGCGGTCATCTTAACTCGCCCCACAGCCAAATCCTCTGCAATCTAAGCGGACCCTGGTACTTAACCGGGATAACGCTAGAAAGTAGTAGTAGTATAGATTTTTCTTTTATCTCATTATGAAAAGTGATATTATTTCGACCGTGCTACATTATAGAGAATGGTCAAATTTGCAAGCGTATTCCTCTGTCTGTCGTGTCATGCTATTACAATAGCCGTTATAATGGAATTCGGAAGCCATATCAGTACATCGGCTACATGTAATTGTCCATACAACAAAACAAACAAAGAAGCAATAATGTAATTGAACAATAACCAATAAACATTTATGTATACTACTTAAAAACAAATAAAATTTAATGTTGCACGCAAAATATTTGTAAGCGTTTCTTTCGACTGATTAAATTTTAAAGTTTTGCATTTAAAAATCATCTCGTGTTATATGATCTCCAATGAATTTTGAGGCTAAACGCAAGATATTTAAAAATTTTAAACATATTTAAATGCTATAAGTGATGTATTTATAAAATACATACTCAGCAAAGTTAAATGTTGAACACGAGATATAAATTATATCTTTTTTAACCAATTCTTATGCTTTATTTTTTCAATTGAAAATGGAAAATTTAATGTCCTGGAATGTACTTGAAAGTCTAGTCCAAAACATTGGTTCTTAATTATTAAAGCGAGCGAATCGAGTCTGACTGGGATAGTGTATCCCACGCAACCTAAGAAGTTTGGTGTAGAAGATTTCTGGAACACTTTACTGAAAACCTTTCGCGCTTATAGTTTTTGTGTCCTCTTTAGTATAGACCATAAAGCAGAGTTAAAAAACCTACTTTGTGTTTTTTTTTTGATAAAAGAGAGATCACATAATCAATAAACTTCAATATGAAATGTATAAAAGTGTGATGCATGAATTATTATAAAATAGCGTGGAAGAATCAATTATATACACGTGCTATATATTAAAGCGTAGAATAATTTCATATAAATTATATTTAAGCGTTAACACTAGCATTTGACACCTAGGCTATTTTCACTTTTTTATCTAATAAGAAATTTAAAAAAGAGGATTATAAAACATTTCATTGTGTCCAAATTTTATCCACGTTCAAAATAGTTTTTTTTTTAATTTTAATTGTGTCATCTATTATTGGACCCACTTTCTTCAGTCCTAAGGAGGTTAACGGTGCTTTTCGATGGACACAGAATAACAAGTGAGGACCAATTCCTACACATTGAATGTAAATAGTTTGTTCTGATATATTTCGTTGCCAGTTTTTTGCTCTGAATAACAAGTAATACGGATATGAGTTTGAATGGTAAAAAGTCTTTAGCAAATTTAAAAAAGAATATTTTGTGCTAAGAACTCTAATAAACAGATTTCTAGGTATAATGTGTAAATTAACGTTGTATAAAATTATTTTTTTTGGAATTTGAGAAAGTTTGTAATGTATAAAGTAAAATAAAAAATATGGTTTATTTATTTAACTATTTGTTTGGTCGGGTGTAAACTTGCACAAATAAAAAGATCAGTTTTTAGGTACATATATCAGGACTGAAAAATATATTTTTACGTTACGTAATATTTTGCATTGCAAAAACAATACTAGGATGTTTAAAGTAGAGATAACTTCAGAAACATGTGATGAAACACGTATTATAGACTATAAAACGTTAATGGATGTGCTTTATCTCAAGTATCACGTTGCTTTACGGTCAATAACCCACTTTAAAATGTTAACAATAGGCGCTAAGAATATATATAGTCTAAGTACTATGTATAAAGGGAATTTGGAACAAAGTACGTTTAATACATTTCAACATGGGGCAAACGGGCGGTTGAATTTAGTGTGTTCAGGCGCGGATCCCCCGTATTGGGTACCCCAATAGACTTGTGACGCCACACTAGCACGGTCTATTGAGAACGAAAGGCTATCCAATGCAATGCATGGACATCTCAAATATCAAAAACCTGATAGATATATTGCCAGCCATTCCTAAATGGGTACGCTCTTTTATTGCTGCTTGTATCGGTTCGGCAATACCGGAGCTGTCAAATGATTCTGCAAAGACGTTGTGCACGGCAAGAAATTCCTACGTAAAAACACATATGTGATTTCGCGTTATATCTCTAACTTCCGGACTACCACAAATACATTTAGATCACTGTATAATTAAACATCAACTGCGATAAAGGGCTAAAAAGATATATTATTTTCCTTGACCGCATTACCTATCGTCATATTTATTAATCGAAATTAGTCTACAAATCTTTCATATATGCTTATTTAAGTCTAAATACAAAATGTTAAGTCTTTGTACAACGACATTGTTATATTTGTCAATTAATATTCATACGGTTGTCATGACTACGCTTTGTCACAATCGTATAGTGAAATGTATACATGTGTGTTTAAATCGTTTTGCATTGGTGTATGTGAGGTCTTATTCTGATGATTTCATGTATAAATAATGCATATTTTATAAAAAAATTAGGACGTGCACTCCATCCTCTATATAGACTATAATTGTGCCAAATTTTAAACTCTTTCGTCGTCGCAATTTTCGTTAAATGGTACGTATGTTTTGGCTTCATGTATAAACATACAGATAGAAGTTATTATAAATTTGGTCACATTTATTATTACTAGTGACGTATAAGGTAAAATAATGTTATTATAATTCTTGTCCCAGTAATATTGCTAAACTTTTTCCTTGTTCACTGAAAATATTTTAATATAACATACCAATCGTGTCTTATGGTATTCAATGTTTAGAATTAGAATTGTCTACATTAAGCTTCAAGCAATATATTTTTTCCTGTATTTATGTAAACCATAGACAAAGAATCATTTTTTATGAATTTTTGTACGAATTAAACAAAGCAAAGAATACTACGTAAAGCCTAAAGGCACTGACGTCTATTACCTACACATTTTTGTATGCGTCACTGCATAAAGAAGCACAATAAAGGCTTCTTTGGAATATTACTGATAAATATCGTTTATTTCTGTTTGGGAATTTATAGAGCACATGCCGTGCTTTGGTTTCTTTCATAATTTAATTTTTTCGGAGTATATTAAAAGTATTCTGCTCCTTTAAGGAAAAAAATGTATTCCACAGATATAAAATATTGCGATTATAATTTACTTTTAGTATATACAAAACTTGATGGCCTTAGATGTGTTAATTTGATAAAATAAAGTGTCCAGAAGCCTATAGGTGTTTGAGTCAAGGTCGCATTAGAATGTCGCTAGTGCATATTATAGTCTTTTTAAGAAGTCATTTTTTGCCATGCTGAACACCTTTGAAGTAACCACTTCAAATGTGACTAGACTGGCCTGTTGGCGCAGTTGGCCGTGGCCTTCCGCTCAGGGAGTTGTGGGTTCGATTCCCGCTTCGAGTCTGGGTTTGTATGTATATAAGTATTTATATATTTGTACAAAATATATATATTTGTCTATAACAGGTTTCTGTTACCTATAATACAGACAAAAAGTTGTTCACCTTAGGAACAGACGTCCGTGAGTTAAATATTTCTTTATATTTAAATGTGTTACAGAGGGTAAATACAGGTTCGTTAAGAGAACTTGGGGAAAAAACATGTTTTTTATTCAAGATGTTTCGCGTTTGTCTAACTTGTATTAAAGGTGGGAATATTTCATCATCATATATATATGTATATTACGACAAATGCGCACGTATATACCTCTTGGCTTGTCATATTCTTTTTTTTATACAGGGACAAATGGACAGGCGGTTCATCTCAGTGGCTCCCGACGCTCATGGACATCTGCACCTCCAGGAGGCTTGCAGAAGATTTTTCGGCCTTTGAAAGGGGTTTGGGCCTTACAGGAGGCAAGGAAGTTATACGCCCTACTACCCTAAAGAATTTCAGACGCGCTTGAGTAAAAAGTGAAAATCCCCTCATGGGCTCCCCTACTATTTCGAAACAAAAATATTAAATAAATAACGTGAAATTGAAGGTTTCCTCTGTTTGGAAAATTGTTTCAGAGTCTTTTCTAGGAAAGCGTTGAAAATATGAAAGCATGATTTTCAATAGCACTCAACTCACTAAAATTTTGTATATTTCAACAATTACTCGAATTCAAATTATTCGAGGATTTATACAAACAGATTTATTACTTTCCCGCTTATAAAGGGGGAGAGTTTTTTTACACAGTTGAAATTTCTTTATTTCCAAGAAATAATACAAAGGATTTGATTTACTTATTATTATATTTTTAAATTTAATTAGAATTATGTAGTATCTAGTTGAAATGATAATCTGTATATTATCACGTGATCCAAAAACTTACGGTACAGCATGCGTACCGTCCATTTACTTCTTATCTAAAGGTGTGGGGGTGTCAAAAAAAAAATTGGACCAACTTGACTCCTGGCAACAACCAGAACATTTGACAACGTAAATACTAATAAAAAAGTTAAAACCATTTTATATCGATCATTGCATCCTAAAACTTACCTTTATGTTACAATTTTCAATAAAAGAATATCTATTTATTTAAGAGAAAAAAGGTATAGGTATGTGTAAGAGACGTCTGTTACCTATAACACCAGCATTAAGTTGTCTACTTTAGGAACAGACGTCTGTGTATCATATAGTCCTGTATAAAAAAAAAAGAAAAACAATATAAATTCAGACATTATTTATCGTGTTTTAGGCTACAGGTCAAAGGATTGGTACAGTCTTACAGGCGATTGGTACTTTTACCTTCGCCTTGGCTGTCTCTCTGTACTATGAATGGCGTCTGGGACTAGTTGCCCTAGCATTTGTGCCCCGTAGCAGTTACGAGCTACTTTGTGCTATAAATAAAAAGCATCTATACATAATCTATAAAGCTGAAGAGTTTGTTTATTTGTTTGTTTTCTTGCTGGAACTGGTCCTATTTGAAAATTTCTTACAGTGTTAGAAAGACCATATATCGAGGAAAGCTATACCTAGGCTATATATCATCACTCTAAGGTTGAATCTATTTTCTTTAACTAATTTTACGCGGATGAAGTCATGGACACTACTAGTTTTTTAAACGGTATATATTACGAAAAACATTGAATGCTACAAACTTTTGGCAACGCATCTGCGAGCCCTCCGGTGTTGCAGTTGTACATGGGCGTCGGTAGTCACTCAGGTGAGTACCAGCTGCTCATTTGCCTCTTGTTATATTTAAAAAAAAAATAAAAAAAAGAAAAGAAAACTTTGCTAGCCACTTACAATATAGCCCCTCTCTATACTCGATAACAATATGACTCTGTTAAATAAAGATGTGGTTAAATATAATTACATTAGTGCTTTGGACGAACCACGTGGACGACATCTTTTTACATAAATTTCACGGACATCTTTTTACATAAATTTGTTATATACGTATGTTTGTCACTATAATCCTTCTAAACTTCAGGGTTCATTTGATCAGTTTATTATAAGTATTTGAGCTAGATTTTGGCTTAGGTTTGAAATTGGTTGCGGTAGTTGGCAATATGAATGCACTTTTGAGGTTTCGTAACGAAGTTCTTTATCTACTAACATCTTCTCTAATTTGTTTAAATTTCCTATTATTAAATACATTTTTAAATATTAAAAAGTAAAATATTAAAATATACTTATATACAAAATAAAATAGATATCCACCGGCAACGGGGCAAGGATCCAAGCTACTGGAGCCCTAGTTCCAGAGTGAGAAACCTCTTCACAACGCGTGCCATCTAATAGTTCATTAATACAATTTAACAAGATAGATGGGTGACCCATTCTAGCACTGGTTTATATTTGATACCCGACCTCCTCCGTGTTTCGGAAGGCACGTAAAAAAGTGGGACCCGATTAATGTCACTTTGTGTTATTAGTCGCTAAATGTATCGGTTGGGAACTTCCGACCGGAATCTCACCATATATTTTTGGTCACTTCGACCCGCACACTACCATATATTTTATAACTTTGATTACAATATGATCTGCATTTTGGTTAATTTGAAACGGGATCCCTTATTTCGCAATCTTGAAATTACAAAATCAGCCTAGTTCTCGGTGTTCGCTATTATTAAAGACTAAATATAAATATGTTAACGAACTAAGTGCTTAGAACTATTTCTACGTATCTTAAACCGCATGTGCAACTGTTTTACGCTTATTTCTTTATTTAATCGGAAAATTTTACGTGAAATTAGTTGCTTAATAATAATTTTGTAGGGTAGTGATTAAAATATTACATGCCTCAACGCACGTTTCGCTTCGACACCGAAGCATCATCAGGAGATAGACTCTACAAAGGTTATTCGTAAAGTGGCAATATAATTGAAGCAAAGTAGTTTAGTTTTTCATGCATGTCATGGATTTCCGCAAAGTAAGGCCTGATTCTATCAGTTATATTGTTTAAGAATAATAACTATTTGTGAAGGATTTTAATTTTCTTCTAGATACTATGTTTTTATAAACGTATTATTTGTATACTAGCTCTTGTTTTCCTAAATAAAATAAAAAAGAATATTTGTTGGCAGACATTGGTTTGCGGCTTCTCTTCTATTAGCCAATAATCCAATCTCTTTTGTCTTTTCCGTAAAAGGCGTCAATGAGAAAATGGCCGAAAGTAAAGTGAAGAAAATTGTTACTATTTGGTAACAAATAACTTCACTTTACTTTCAGAATTACCCAATGTAGGCGCATTCGATAATTCTTAATATGATATCATGTCTGGCGCCGGCATAACTGTTGAATGTTGTCAGAACATATTAAATAGTTAAAAGCTTGCTTATGTATGAAAAATTTACTCATACGATAACTGAATACTGTTTTTCGGATATATGCCTTGTAGTAAAGGCAAAAATCGAGGGTTATACATATCGACAAGCATTTTACTTTTAGTTACCAAATACATAAGTTTTAGGAAAAAATCTTAATACTTCCACAGTTTAAATATGAGGTTGTTAATCTGAGTTACTATTATAAATTGATTTAAATAATCTGAGTTAATATAACAAATTTGACATGAATCTTAGGGGACACATATATTCCATGTCTGGAACTATTTAATTGAGGATTCGATGTCAATCCAAAGTTAATTTGCCTCTTCAGCAGAACATTGTGGGTTTAAGCTTCAAATAAATAGACGTACCCGGAAATAAGTAAATAATAAATAAATATATACAGGACTATATGACACACGGAAAGAACAAATTAATTATGGCTACAAGGCAAATCAACATCGGCTACATTATAAAGCACTGGTCCCCTATACACAGCTCAAAAAAATATGCATTTATGGGAAAGTAACCAAATTGCATAATTACTAAATATTTTATTTAAAGTACTTAATGTTTTTTGGAGTTTACTTCTTAAGAATCGATTGTCATATCGGATTTTAAGAAGTCGGCCTGTGGTATAAAAATTTACGGGGAAGTAAATTAAACGTTCCGTTATGAAAAGCATAGGTATATGTATAAGTTACTTGAATTCTTCTTCGTCCTTGCGTTATCTCGATCTACTACCAGAGTCCACTTAAATTGCAGAAAATTTGGCTTTTGGGCGAGTTAAAATGACCGACTGCCGTCTGATGTTATCTCCGGAACCACCACAATCTCATGACGAATATTACTCAGTGACATTATGTTATGTTATAATTGGTGGGCGGGCCCCCACCAATTACGCCCCACAGCCACATCCTCTATAATCTAAGCGGACCCTGGTACTACTACACCGGGATAACGCTAGGACGAAGAAGAAGATACTTAGTAAGAAAGAGACATGGATAGATGTAGAAAACTCAAAAGACTTGGCAAAAGAAGATTATTTAATAATAATAATTTATCAAATGCATTTATCATTTAAAACTGTAACGGTTTTTAAGCTCGAACAAATGAATATAAATGAATATATAGGACTATATGACACACGGACGTCTGTTCCTAAGGAAGACAACTTAATGCCTGTGTAATAGGTAACAGACGCTTGTTATTCACAATTTTTTTTCTTTGTAGAAATATATACATATAGATACACCCAAACTCGAGGCGGGACTCGAACCTGCGACCCCGGAGTGGAAGGGCCATCTAGAAAAATCAGCAACAAACTCGTTTCATTTTCATCAGTTTCATCAATCTTTATAAAAATAATCCTTTATAATATATATAGATGGGTAACTTTAATTTTGCCATTTGGTAAAAGTATTTTAAATTTTATTTAAAGCAAAAAAGTAATCACTTAAACTCTTGCCAGAACCATAACAGATATTTGGCAGAAAAAAATAGCTTTTACCTACTTGACTATCGTGAATTTTTGTGTTTTCAACTTTATATTACAATTATTATTATGTTTTGTAGTACCTACATTTAAATAAAATTGAAGAGTCTGTTTATAACTTTTTGTCTGTCTGTCTGTTTGTTCTGGGTGATCTTCGATACGACTGGACCGATTTGAACGGGACTCTCACTGGTATACAGCTGATTCAACAAGGAATAACATAGGCTACTTTGATTTTAGCGAAATAATTAGGATTTGCACACAAAAAAGCCCACAAAATTATTGGTACGGTCGCGTTACGCTCTAGTCGCGTTACGGCGTGTATTTACTATATTTGTTTTGCGTAATATAAAAGGTTTTAAGCGATATATTCCTTACAAAAAACTATTGAGTTTTAACAAGATTTTGATTGACATATGACGTTATTTCTTTCCATTGCAACAGCTATACTCACTAAATGTTCAGTATGTCACGTATATTTCAGAAATCCTTGTGGGTCAGTGGTCTTGTTTCACCTAAACTTTGGGTTAATATTCGTACTTGTACTTCCCCTTTTATACTTTTGAGCTATCTAGACTTCAAACTGTGTAATAAAAATTTTCAAAATACTGATATAGCTGATTATAAATAAAAGTGGACAAGAGCGTGTAAAGACGCGCTTATATAGAGGGGTTTCGAATCTGATACATGAATAAGGTATTTTTAAAATAACTTCAGAAGTTATTGACCGCTGCCGCTAAAAAATAATTTTCCTAATGAGTTGTTAGCATATTCTATCAACATGATGAAACATTGAAGTTTCTACGTCTAATAGATTGGAAATCTTTGGGAAGAGGAACACTTTGCTTTGGGATTATGAAACCGTAAAAAGGTATTAAATGAGCAACTTCTTAAGTTAAGCTTAAATTACTATAATTCTTCGATGATACTCGTGTTTAATAGATACAGATGAATGCTTTATTCGTAAATAAACCTTTGACAAACGTATTTCAACTTGAAACTATTTGGAATCAAAATGCAGAACGGATAGCTCGTACGTATAAAATATGTGCTGCGCGACATCGCTTTGAAACCTTTCCGAGGATTCGGTCAAACGATGTTGACCTTAATTTCCACGTTTTTTAATGCCTTGACATTTTTACGATTCGTTTGTCCAAGTGACGTTTTATTTTTGCCATTTTTTACGGTGCTTATGCGACGTAATAATGAAATTGAGATGTCGTCTGTCTATTTTTTAAGAGACGACCTTTGGCGTTTAAACAACTTTAAGCCTTTAAACTTTTTGCTTTTCTGTCTCTCTAAGAAAGTTCTATGTCTAGATTAACCCTTGAATTAAAATCCTCAGTTAGTTTGAATTGTTTGATCATAAGACACAATAATATCTAATCCAAATAAAGGACCTTTTTCTACCCTTAGAAATGGCACGCAACAATCGGCTTGCAACTTGCGGACATGTTTTTATTTATTAAACCATTAATATGGGAGTTCTATTGTGCAAGCTGATTTATTGTAAGTAAAATTGGCCCTATTTTTATTCTGTCAAGTCCAATTGGCAGAATAATAAAATCTGCAAAAGAGCGATTCCCTTATAAATTACTTCCCATTGAAAGATGGGCACTCGTTGGGTCGGCGCGCGTCTTCTTATATTACGAAATAGAGGCATAATCTACGCGTCCCTCTTTGTATAGAGTGCTCGCTTTTTTCTCGCAATTGTTCTCATAATTACAAAGTACTTTTGGACTCGGATTTGTTCATTACATCGTCTTATTTATTACCTAGTGTGTGACATCTTATATTTATAAATTAAACACGCACATCTATGTAAATTAATTTAAAAAAAAAACAAAAATTGATATTATATGGTACTATTTGAAATATCAATTACGATCGGACGCAGTATTTCACAACGATCAATAATTTTGAGTGACGTTTCAATCAAACCTGACCAAACAAATTTCTCTTATTGTGAAGAGCGCAGAGACTGAAACTTAACTCACCTGGTAATGTTATAGGCCAGACTTTCGTCACAGAAAGTCAATACTTTGTACTGTACTAATCTTAAAAAAATGTAAAAGTTTTTAATCTGTTTGTTTAAGTATTTATTGTAATAAGAGCTAGCGATATTTTTTACGCGTTAATTAAAAAGGACAAAGAATTTTGCAAAAAGACACTAGGTATAGTGTAGAAGTGCCTAATGTTCTCATTATCCTTGTGTTAGAAGCGCGACAATAACCTTACGTTTATAACATCTTATTTCGATTTAAATCCGCTATAAAACCGCTGAGATTCCGAGGCTTTTATCTACTTTGTACAGGTTACTTTCATAGGAATATTGTTATTGTAAGAATAAGATAAGATGAGGTTGGCTCAGTAAAGAGGAGGGTGGATCAAGAATGGGGAGGTCTTTGCCCAGCAGTGGTACACAACAGGCTAATAAAAAAAAGAGGTTTATTTGAGAAAATATGCACATTGTACATATTCTACCGTTTCCGGCATTCAAATATCAATTAAATCTAATTATCGAATAAACATTACACAATTTCAATAATAATATTAAAAAATTACGAAATGAATATGAATAAAAAATTTAAATATTTATCATCCTGGGCATTTCCTCTGCTGGACAAAAATCCTCTTCCACCAATCTCCACGAATAGCGATCTTGTGCCGCTTGAATCCAACGCTTTCCTGCGACCAAGAATAGATCGTCAGTCCACCTAGTAGGTGGACGTCCCGCTTTTTGTTTTCCAGTACGTAATTGCCACTCAAGGACCTTCAACCTCAAACTATTGTCGGATATTCGAGGAGTAAGTCCTGCCAATTGTTACTACAACCTTTACACAATCTGAGAGCGGCGTCAGTCACTTTGCTTTGTCTGCGTATCTTCTCATTGTGTATTCTATGGCGCAACGAAGCACCTGAGATAATCTATTAATGAAGTTTTTTAACTGAAAGAGAAAGGGCACAACTGCGCTAGAACCGTCTGCTTACTTAGCTAGTAAACACCATATTTATCAAATTGTATGAAATAATGTGAAATTAGCTTAAATATATTTACTTACTGAGGTAAGTTCCTGATTCTGGCAGATAAAATTCAACCTCAATTTCTGAAAATATTCTTTTAGCTGATTTTGAAGATATAGCGAATTCAAATACCGAACACATTTACGAGTGTCATGCGTAGGCAATGCAGAAATTTTCTTTTGTACATGTTCACATTAAGAAACTTACAACATTCCATTATTTTTAGTAAAAATAAAAGATAAGATTCTTATAAGAAACAAAGGCTACCTACAGCAAACAACTTAAATGCACTAGCCATCCTAATAGTTCCAATTAGAAGAATAAAGAACGCTCAAGTGTAGACAATTTCACGGAATGTGATACAGAAATACCTAAGGGGAAAATCATCTAAACATCTAGTTCCCATAAACATCTTTAAGTAGAACATTAGTGTAGTTTTATAATTACAACTGTATCTATTCTCGTAATTAAAATATCGTTCATATTTATTAAAATGAAATACAAAATGAACTTTATAAAACTTGTATTTATAGGCATGGATCCCAATTCAGTCGCGTTAAGTCGCGATAAATAAACATTTTTGAAATATGCCCTCTGATCAATTAGTTCGCAACTAAGAAAATATTTTAGTTGATTTTAGTAAAGTATCATAAATAGTCGGTCGATAGTAATCAGTAAGCAAACTATCTATGTTATTTTAATTGTGCATTTATTAATAATATTTTATAATACTCCATATGTTTTTCTATATACTTTATATTCGTGTGTAAATTATATTTGTTTTATTTTATATTTATTATTAGAGTGAATGTATTGTAAAAATTTCTCTTTTTTTCTATTTTGCACTATCCATTAAATTTCCTTTGTAAAAATCCCCTTTCAACAAAGGTTGTTTGGTAAGAGATTGCTTTAGCAATAAGACTGCCTTTGCACGCTGTTTAAGTTACCACAAATAGTACAAATTCATTTTACTTTCATTGTGCGCAATAAAGAATTTATACCTCTGTCTATACTAGTAAAATGATAGAGAAAATGTATGTACAATATGAGGAAAAAAGTGTAAGTACGTTGGAAGTTTGATACGAGCCGCAAAAAGCTTTTGAATTGATATTCTGGTGTCAGCAAATTGTTAGCGTTGTTTTTGAACCTCCCGAAGTCTATCTAACTTTACTCATTACGACGAGGTGATGGATGGGCGACCTATTCTAACACTGGATTATATTTGATATCCGACCTCCTCCGTGTTTCGGAAGGCACGTAAAACGCTGGGACTCGATTAATATCACTCTGTGATATTAGTCGTGAGGTTGTAGAGATTATTGGGGTTCTGAGAATGACGTCATATGGCAATCGGCCATCTTAACTCGCCCCACAGCCACATCCTCTGCAATCTAAGCGGACCCTGATACTAGACCGGGATAACGCTAGGAAAGAGAAGAAGAAGAAGTAGAGAAATATAATCACATAACATAAATTTAAAAATAAAAAGAGGCCATGAGTGTGTCAAGATACGCTTATTCGGTTCCGTATTTGATACGTGATAAAGGTTTAATTAGAGGTAGCGCCATGCTTGTAGCCGAATTGAGCCGTCGCGTCCGGGTACCAGTACCTCTTTCTCACATGAGATCGGCGTGAAGTGGCGGCAATGCTGTCACGTCTAGTGTAAATGATAAATATTTTTGTTTCCCCTTTAACTAAGCGTGAAGCTTGTGTTATGAGTTGATGCGATTAAAGAGCGAGATTTTTTTTGAAATTGGTAGAATGAAAATTTTACTTCACGAATAACCTTTAAACCTTTCCATTTCGGAAAATTATCAGGATTATATTCCAGTTTAGAGCAAAAAAATAGAGTGCAGCGTGCTTAAATCGTCGTCACTGAGTAAATCATTTGAAATCACCTCCTTGCTATGGGAGACTTCGATATTAAAAGATTTACTGGTTATACTAATTATGTACGCTGACCTTTATGTGGGCTCGCGTAGTTTCACATAATATTATGTTTGTAAATGTATGGTTGTCTGTAAGAGATCGCTTTAAACGATAAGGCCGCCCTGTGTGCGCCGAAGTGGCGGCAATGCTGTCACGTCTAGTGATGGTGTTGTTGTCGCGTTTCGTTCGGTTTGTGAGACTTCCTGGTGCAGGAAGGTGTACGAATGCCAATATTATTTATAATATGCATTATTAATGTATTAAATTATTAAAATAAAACCACACGCACACCAATGAGAACCGATTTATGCCATTTACACCCACATGTATTGGATGATGTCAAACCGGAATCGTAACAACCGTATAATATAGAACCGTTAAAATTGATTTTTCTGTGTATAGAACTATGTATACCATTATATGTATGTCATTGTACGCAAAAAGGTTTGTGGGTGAATTTCAATCAGCTGCCGAAGCATCTCTGATTATTTTTATAGAATTATCTTTTTATAAATTTAAAAATATGTTTATATTATAAACACTGTAAAAAGAGTCTTTTTGTTACTGCCATTGTGAATGCAAAGTGGCTTTTAACAATCAGTGGCTAGAGGAGGGAGTTACCCACTTCTAACAAATTGCTGAGATGTTACACATTTTTGCTTAACACTGTACTTGCTGTAATTATAGTGCTACATCAAGCATTGTGCTTCTATGTAGCATAATTCTTAAATAAATAAAGTTTCATTTCATTTCATTTCATTTACCTCTTTCCCGCGACTTTGTCCGCGTTATATTAAGCTTGCCCATAGACCTCTATTATATATAATCCGGCTCTATTGAAAAATCCGTTCTTAGCGGATGGCTACCGACAAGAAACTAATTCCTGCCAAATTTAATCTTATAAAGATTAAATTTCGCCCCGCAGTTTTCGAGATTTCCTGTTAGGTGACCTTTTTTTGGTTTTTTTTTTTTATATTTAGATGTGAAGTTAACTATGTTAGGGTTTCAAGCCTAAACAGCTGTACCAATTTTGATGAATTTCGGTAAAGAGATAGGTTGGACCCTGGAGAAGAGCGCAGGTTATATAGGGTCATATAGGCTTATAACACATATTTTTTGATTATTTAACTGGCCCGTTGGCGCTGTGGGCAATGACCCTGCTTATCAATCAACATGATGTTTAGCGTAGAAGTAGTCGCTTGTCTGGTTTTCACAGTTATAGCAGCGGTTCCATCATGATACGTACTTTCGAGGACCCACGATTTTCGAGGTTCCATGATAGATAACCTTTCGATTTTATACCCAATACAAAATTCTCGTGTCACGGTGTTTCTGCCAAACTCCTTTGAAACGGCTTTACTGATTCTTATGAATTTTTTTGTGCGTATTTAGTAGGCAAGTACGTTAACGTAAGTTTACGTAATTATACCCTAGAAAAAGATTTATATTGATTTATCTTTTATATTTATCTTGATTTATAATTTCCACAATGACTATTATTAGCAATAATAGCTTTCTTTAATGTGCGCTCTTGATTTTCTAGAGACCCTACGCTTGTGGCGCTATCGGCTGTGGAAAACGTTACACTGATCCATCTTCACTTAGGAAACATGAGAAATCACATCCCCACATCACTCAAGGTATTGTTGTCGCGTTTCGTTCGGTTTGTGAGACTTCCCGGTGGCCTAGACTCGTCATTAAAGGCCGGCAACGCATCTGCTAGACTTCTGATCGTGCAGATGTCCATAGACATCAGTAGGCACGTCTGCTTGCTCGTTTGCCCCTTGTAACATAAAAAAATACAAGTAATGTACCAACTGACATGCCAATTTTAGAAGCTTTTCCATGCGAGCTTAAAAGGTACCAACGTTTTAAGCTCACGGATACTTACGGAAAGCTCTAAACTTTCTCCTCAGGACTTTAGTGCTCATGACGTTCCGAAAAGCGATGCCGAAGAATAAATACGTAAACGTTTTAGTACTGGTATTAAGAGCATTTCAACTATATATTAAATTTAATTTATAATAGAATATTTGGCTCTAATAATGGCTGGTCCGTTGGCACAGTAGGTAGTGACCCTGCTTTCTGCTCCGAAGGTCGTGGGTTCGATTCCCACCGCGTCCGTTACACGGATTTATACAGTATTCCCTAAAGTAAATTCATAAGTAGTTAAATTATTTTTTTGTAACATGAAAATGATAAAAATGGTTGTTCTGGGTCATAGTTAGGAGATAGACATATGCCATAGCTGACTTTTTTATTGGTCTTTTTAAGATATACAAATCCGTACTGTATTATTTTAATCGATCTCGAAAGATTTAGCCAGCGCACGCAAAGTAATAAGACAAAATCATGTTTTTTACGACATCACGTTCATATCGTAGAAGTTCTCGGGTTTTATCTACTATAATACATATATATTATACACATAAACCTTTGTCATCAATTCACTCTAACTAATGACGAAAACCGCATGACAATCCGTTCGACACGGCGGAGGACTTTGGTTTATAATAGCCTTTCTGATTATATAGCCAATTATATTTATGAATATAACAAAATAATTTTATGTATTAAGTGCCTTGAGTGATTTTCCAAGTAAGCGGCTTTCGAAATCATATATCTCTTGCTTTATATTATTTTTTAAACGATTGTATAAGAAGAGTAAATTTAAAAAAAGTTTGATTTTGGTCAAAATCATTCAACTTACGATGATATTTTCGGGTCTAATTTGGAACCAGGTAGGATATATCTTTTCCTTTATAAATAATTTTAATTAAAAAAATCCAGTGTCACTATGTATATTCCCAGTGACCTCACTACCGAGTCAAACGAGATTCATGAAAATTGGCGTTTATTTGTAATTTGGCCCAAATTGAGAGATTTTTTTAAAATTTAACAAAATCACTATGTTCACGCGAGTGAAGTCGCGAGTTATAGCAATTATAGTATTCAATAAAAATGAAATAAAGAATCTTTAATTCTGAATACAAAATGTTCAAATATTTGGATATGGAATTCTAACGAAGCACGAGGCACAAGTTTCCAATTCGCACTAATCCTAGATAAAGTAATAAGAACTAGCTGATCCGCCTACTATGTTTCATTCAGTGTCTTCAGTCATGCATGAACGATGTCATTGTATACGGATTTACATGACACGTTTTTTCTTAATTTTCAATCAATTTAACCGAGAAACATTGTATGAGAAAATAAAATTTGTACAATTTTTTTACTATGGTTGTTAGTCATTCTGCCATTATAGAGTGAGACGCATTTAAAAAAAATCAAACATCATTTTTGATAAATGGTTTATCTAACAAGACTTGAATATATTGCTATATCTAGAGTGAGTGGCAGAGAGAGATAGAAAATAGTTAATTATACTAACTAATTGTAGTTGATATATAATTTTTATATTATATTCATTATCAAAATCATTATTGCAAAATTCATAAATACGGTGTATGAAGAAAATTATTGCTGAAAAGAGAAATTATACAATTTAATTATTTAGAAACTTAATTATACAATGAGCTGATTTTACGATTCGCTAAATACTTTAAAGCAGAGAAGGCTTTCGGTTGTTGTGGCGAAACGACGCCTCTTTTAGACGGCGCAATGATATTAACGTTAAAAAAAATAATTTACTTATAACGGTGAAGTATTAATGCACACTTAACTTTTTTAAACGAGGCCAGGCACTAGTCGTCCTTCGAATCAGTCGCGTGTCTTAATGTTTAATACCGCGAAATGTCACTAAATATTTAAAAAATAAGGACCAAATTCTTTTTTTACATAAAGTGCTTGCTATTGTTACTAAACTATTCCTACCATTTTTCGTAGAATTTCAGGTACCTAGGTGTATTTTTTACTTTATTTACGTAGTCGGCCATTAATCTAATAAAAGATTTTTTATCGAGATAAGCTTTCTCTACTAATCGCTTAGAAAGGAACATTAAATAGACGTGTAGTTGGTGCGTAATTAATGGACTTTTAATGTTACTCGTTCATCTCAGTTCTAATTTTTTGAGTTAGGTCGGTTTATTATTAAGCGGTATGTAGACAGATTATTGTCTTTTCCAGTGACAGACAAGATCCTTTTTAGAGCATTTCAAATAGCTCTGGTAGTTGCTCTGGCCAGAGAGCTGTGTGGTGCTGTACCAGTGTCAAACTTGGCTGGGGACATCTTCCGCTTGGCATCAGAGGTGACCGGAATGCGGCTGAGTCCCAACCAGCAAGCAATAGTGCTGGGTACGGTGCAGCTGTGCGGGGCGACAATGGCTTCTGGCATTGTGGAGAGATCGGGTAGAAGAGTAAGTAATACTTATTAGTAGAGTATATACTCTACTAATAAGTAGTACTTACTCTTAATATTAATAGAAGATGAGGACGTAGCTGAAACAGTGGCCGGCATTTGAATCGATCGCTAGTTTAAGCAGCTCTTACTGCGTCCAGTTGATAGATGCGTGACCCATTTTAGGTTTTGTTTTCAAATATCCGAATCCAAAAGACTTGTACAAGGGTCTGCCTTAATTGCAGAGAATGTGGCTGAGGGGCGAATTAAGATGACCGACTGCAGTCTTACGTCATTCCCGAAACCCCCGGAATCTCTACAATCTCACGACTAATATCACTCGGTGACATTAATCCGGACCGACTGTTTTACGTACCTTCCAAAACACGAAACGGATATTTTAAAACCAGTGTTAGAATGGGTCATCCATCCATCTCCCGGCCGCGGTAAGAACTGTTTAAAGTGTCGACTTAAATGTCAACAATTGATACAGCTGATAAAGTTTATAAACTATTTCAGCCACTGCTTCTGGTCACCTGTATGGTGTCTGGTGTGAGCATGTGTGTGCTGGCGACCTGGTTCACCCTTAAAGGGTTCGACATCAGCCCGCCTGGCTGGATCCCCGTGGTCACCCTCTGCCTCTGCATCTTCTGTGACGCTTCGGGGCTGATGCCGATCGCTGTTGTCATCGCTGGCGAAACTTTCTCCTATAAGGTAATAAAACAACGGTTGGATTGATTTGGGATGGGTCCGACTCACTCGCCACTCGGGTGGGAATGGTCACTAATACAGCCATTCCCGGGCCCCTCCATTTACGGGGGGGGGGATGCGTGACCCGCTGTAAAGGCGGGCCGTCATCAGGTGAGGACTGGATGTAGAGGCTCTGCCGAATTTCCAGTCTCTCTCCACAGAGGAAGAGGGAATGCTCCCAAGTGGTGAATCTTCCTTTATTTGTCCGATAACTGGTTCGATCCATTACGGGTATGCGAACCCGGAGTGCCCTACCGTCACAAAATCTAAAATCCCATCAACTGTTACCCTGTCATTACGAAATGTAACAAAAATGCATTTTGTTCAGTTTACTGTTTTTTGTCCATTAAAGTTTAAGTATCGTGCTGGAAAGTAATGTCAAAACATGTTGGTTTAATTGTTGTTTCACGATTAATTATTATTTAGAAATAAAAGTAGTAAAACTTTTAATATTCTCCCTCTTTTATATTCCACTAATTTCGAAATATATATTATTAACATTATGAATTGTTTGATCTACGTATTTTATTTATTTCAACAGTACCGAGGGACGGTGTTGGCAACGACCATGGCTATATCATCTCTATCCGACTTCTTCCAACTTCTATTCTTCAAGCCTCTGGCCAAATCTGTGGGAGTTTTCGTAGCATTCTACTTCTTTGGGGCGATGTGCTTGATGACGTCACTCTACGTGTACCTGATGCTGCCAGAGACGAAGAATAGATCGCTGGAGGAGATATACGATGATTTGAGAACAAAGAAGGAGAAGCTAGAGATAGAGAAAGAGAAGCAGATGAACGCGTGAATAAAGATAAAGGAGATAAATTTGAATCTGATTGAAATATTATATGATTTTTTTCTAATTTTGGATATTATTTCTCGATGCAAAACTGGTGGCGCAGTTAAGTGTCTCTTATTACGGAAACTGAATAGATAAAGATGTGTCTTTAAATAATGTAAGGAATGATTGTTTAAGTG
This sequence comes from Charaxes varanes, assembly GCA_024363005.1. Lineage (NCBI taxonomy): Eukaryota > Metazoa > Arthropoda > Insecta > Lepidoptera > Nymphalidae > Charaxes > Charaxes varanes. The sequence goes on from JANCMC010022637.1 coordinate 795,307, forward strand.
TAAGGTATGGATCAATAATTTTATAGATTTTTGGGTAGATAACGGATTTTTGGAGAATCAAATTAAGTGAGTTGTAAACTTTTAATTTTTTTAATATTAACTTCGTAATAAATACAAATAGCTTGGAAAAACGATGTATTTTTTTTTAATTTAATGGGACAGGGAGTGCAAGAAAGACTTCTTTTAACAATTTTTTTTCAACCCCTGGAATCACTTTTAAGATATACTTAACATTATGAATTCATTTGTTAGAACCTTCTCATAAATTCACAATCATTGCAAAGTCAAAAGACATTAGAGAGAGTTAGTTTTTATTAGCCACGTCCTGACTGAACTAGCAGTCTCACGATGCAGCATCGGGAGGCAAATTCCCCAGTAAGTCGGGACGTGCCTCGCCGAGGAAAATGAATGTTCTCCAAACAAAAAAGGTGCGCGGCCAGCCTCCTAGGCAGCCTCGCGAGGCAGAGCGTTTAGTCAAGACACGGATATTGACGTAAATTTTATCACATGTACTTATGATTGCAATATATTTAAATATTTTTTCATTTTTATTTAATATTTTGGTGATAAAATTTACGATTTAAAAGCTAAGTTCAGGAGAGTCGCGTCTCGCAGTTGAGAAGAGCCCACAACAAACTCATTCGGGTATTTTCTTTTTCCACTAATTGCAGAATATAAACAGATATTAAAATTTAACTCTTATTTGCAGTTTAGTTGGATACGATATATATTTCCATAACGTAATAGTCTATGGTAATAGTAGAACGTATATTATATGTTTCCCTATAGCTTTGTTATATCGAGATTGTACGATATCTGTTTATATTGAATGTTGCATTTACATTAATAAACCGATAGCTTTCAAAGCATTACATTTATCAAATAACAGAACCGATGCATTAGTCTAATTGCAACTCGACCCCATTTCCAAACTAGTACATACCTACTATTTTATACTAATATATAAAGCTGAAGAGTTTGTTCGCTTGAACGCGCTAATCTCAGAAACTACTGGGATGATTTGAAAAATTATTTCACTGTTAGATAGCCCATTTATCGAGGAAGACTTATAGGCTATATGTCATCACGCTAATAATTTTCGGTTCTCTAGCTATGCGATAAATTATCATAGATGCAACAATTCTCAAATTCTAATATATTAGTACTTTAATATGCATATCTCTTATTATATTTTGCATCTTATTAATCACAATTTAACTCTCCCGACGCGAGGGTCAAGCTCAAACCACCGAAGGTTAGGGCAACAGACTAAGAAATTTCCTCACAATTCCTCAAAACTCCACAATCCACATGGCAGTAATTTCATGAGATAGGTCTAAATATTTAGATAATTTATCGCTTTTATTATAAGATAATAGAGACAACATCCTGGAGCGATACCCAGTGATGTTGCTTCCCCCATCTGTTGCCACATTTTAGTTCGCATGAATGTTTCATTCATATTTTGAAAATATCTCATGTGGCGTACCACCGGTAGTGGGAGCCGTGGCAGGAACACGGCGTCCATTTAAGCTTCAAGCCAAACCAGAGCTATGTATCTACGTGTGCACCCAGCACACGTAGATACATAGCTCTTCCGTCAGACGAGTCGATGTCATATTCCGATCCTGCAGCTATCGGCGGAGTGCGATTTATCTCGTTTGTTAAAGACTACTGCGACTGGACGCACTAGACAATATACACCTAGATCGACAGTGTGCGTCTAGTTTATTGGCACGTTATAACGTTTGGCATTATTTAAAAAAATATTGGATGATCAATAGATTTTGCCGATAAATTAAAGAAGTAACTGAAATGACTTAGTGACCCAAACCGTCACCAGTGCGTCACGTCAAGTATTGTTGTCACATTTCATCCGGTTTGTGGGAGTTTCCAGTAGCCTAAGCCTTTATTTAAAGGCCGGCAACGCAACTGCGAGAATTCTAGTGGTGTAGATATCAATAGCCATCGGTATTCGCTTACCGCCAACTCGTTTGCCCCGTGTAATATAAAAATACAGATATTTTACAAGTTTAATCAATGTTAAACTAATATTAGGACATTAACTAGATTAAAATTGGACTGAGCTGATGCTTTTGACTTATAGTAAACAGAAATTGATGTTATAACGTTCAATTGACCAATCCAATACGGAAATGATGTTATAGAAACATTAGCCACAGAAGTTCCCGGTCCGTACAATATGAAAGGCCATATTGAGACACAAAAACATGACAATGTATTAGGGAAACAATTTCTACGTAACTTCAAATGTATATACCTCTTTGGTTTGCTATTTTGGTTCAGAAAATTTAGGTTGACCAAAAATCGGATTTCGTCTACCAGTAAATGGGATATCGTTTTTGTGATACTCGGAACAATCGCGATGTATATCATTTTATATTACACTTTGGCAATATTTAGAGGTATCCTGGACGATAGATTAATATTCTGGGTTTATTTAGTCGTGTATATACTTTATGCTGCCAATCATACAATGCTGAGTGTTCTGAACATTGTATGGAGCAAAACCCATGTCGATATCGTATTAAAGCTTCAATGTATCGATAAATATTTACACGATGGAAAGGATACGGACAGAATGAACAAGTTCATAAACAAGACTTTGTTTATATTATTCTTTATGTATGCAGCAATATTGTTCACTAAATTGGCCATCGACCCACTTTGGTCGTGGTTTAGATGCATTAACGTTGCGTTGACCATATTTTTTGAACTGGAACTGATTTATATGGCGTTTATAATATATTTTTTGGCGCTGAAGGTTCAAAAATGGAATGATACAATCCAACATAAGGATCCAATCATTTCTATAAGGGCTATGATGGAAGAATCGGATGGTAACGATGATGAAGAGGAAATGCTTTCTGCTTTTAAGAAAATCATAAATATTATGTATAATACGTCAAAAACTTCTCAACTAGCGGTAAGCAAAAGTACGCTCTCTATGAATTGTCTGTAAAAATTTCAATTATTTTATTTAAACAAAAACCTTCGTCAGATGCTTTATATTATAAACTAACTGTGTCCCGC
>JANCMC010022637.1:798460-818313 GCA_024363005.1 Charaxes varanes
CTGTAAAAATTTCAATTATTTTATTTAAACAAAAACCTTCGTCAGATGCTTTATATTATAAACTAACTGTGTCCCGCAAATTAGTCCGCATAAAATTAAACTCGCGAGAGCCCTCAGACTTCTTTAATCTGGCTCTATCCAAAAATCTGTTCTTTGCGAATGTCCACTAACAATACTAACAAAACTAGTCTACTACCGCTTTGCCAAATATCATCTTTGAACGTTCCGTAGTTTTGGAGATTCCATACGAGTGACCTGTCGCTTTTATATTAACTATTAATATTTTCAGGTTTTCAACCATTTTGTAATGCAGTTTCTGCAGTCCATTGCTTATATTCAAATTACAATTGAAAATTTGACAAACGATTCTGTGAGTGTCGACGTTATATTTCTTAATAGAATTAACCTCCTCCTTTTTTAAAGACGGTTAAAAAAGGTGAGGCGTGTCTAAAAAGTTTAACTAAAGGGTAGTTAAGCTTTTTTTAAAGCATATGCTAGAAGTGGCTTTGGCGATAACTCGTTGCGGTTTGGACCGAGTCACCTTACAGATCTCAATTTGCCCCTCTACCGATGACCTATTGAGGATTTTGTATAACATTTTTATATATAATAATCAATTGTACATGCCTTTGTCTCCCTACTCCTCTTAAACCGCAGGACCGATTTTGATGAAATTTAATGAGTATATTCCAAGTGGCATCATCGAGTTCTTCTTGTAACATAGTGTACAAGGAGTACAGAAGAAAATAAAGATAAATACATTTAGAATAATTCCAATAGATGGCGGTAATACTGGACCTTTCGTCTGACCGTAAATTGGGCAAGACAAGGTCTGCCGGGTCTGTTAGAGTGTTCATATAATCTACACTAATAAATAAAGCTGAAGAGTTTGCTTGAACGCGCTGATCTCAGGATCTAGTGGTCCCATTTGAAAAATTATTTCAGTGTTAGATAGCCCTTTTATCAAGGAAGCCATATATCATCACGCTAAAATTGAATCTATTTTTATATCCAATTTTACGTCCACAAAATCGCGGGCACAGCTGTTTTGATTATATTTTTAGTTGGAGCAAGAAATATATTTAACGCACACAATCGGAGTGGGACTTTGGACTATTAAAGGACTGATATTCGAGACGATACTATGTGTGTGTTGCGAACTATTGTATACTAATATACTTATAACAAGAAAATCTGTACTGATGTATTTGGACAACTCGTATATATGTAAGTTAATTAAAATTTATTATACGGACATGAACAAACGGACAGCCCGTATACCCGGTACACTATTGACCTCCATGGACTAATGCAGCACCAGAATGCTCGTAGATGCGTCAAAGTGCTTTGAGAGGAGTATTATCTTTCAATTTCTTGAAGCCCCCAAGTGGAATCGTGACAGCATTGCCCCAAGTGGAATCGTGACAGCATTGCCAATCTTATGCAAGAAGGTGGTACTGAGACCGAACGCGCCGGCTGTTTTCGGCTGCCAACCAAAAGAACTGCAAGCATGGCGCTACCTCTAATAAGATGCTTCGATGTCGAAGCGAAACTTGCGTTGAGGCACATCGGAAAGTCAGTGTAATGCTGTGCTTTGGTGGCGGATTCGGTGGTGTAGCTTTCGGGTTGCAGCATTGCATTCCCTATTCATTTGCGGATTTAAGCAAAGTAGTCTAGTATTTCGAGCAGATAATATTGAATTCTAATGGAGAAATAGTTTTAGAGCGTATTCAATGCAAACAAACAATCAAATCTTTCCTCCTTATAATATTATTAGTACAGTAAAGTATATGTTTTTACAGACAATCACCGGCGTTTTGCAAAGACAGTACTTCAAACAATCGATGTCCATTTCCAAAAATTCAGCGGCTTTGGAGTGTTCACGGTGGACGCGGCACTTCAGTTGAACGTAGTTGCTCTTATCACTGATTACACCATTGTTCTGCTGCAATTTGCATTCCTATAAATACTACCCGACAAGGCAGATATCCTGCGTCAACTATAAATATAATTGAAGTTTCTGTTTTTAAACGTCTAAATAATATTATTTTACTATTTGCATCTATAAATTTAATTCAAATTCAAATGATACTTTATTCAAGAGACTTTTACAAGCTCTCGTTCCCGTCAAGTAACTCGTTGGTCACTATTTTAAAAATAGCTCTTACAAAGCTGAGTTTAATTTACATTTTTGGATGTTAACGATTAAGTACAAAACTGGAGCATCTCTATTCCAAGCATCTTTAATATAGTCTTCGACTCTATATATATTTATATTTTTTAAGTGAATCCATATTTCCCTTGGTCACGGACGATAAGAGTGTAGGGCTGGACCGATTTTGCTAATTCCTTTTTGTTGTATTTGTGATTGCCAGGAGATTTTTATGAAAGAAAAAATTAAGAACTTTCTGTGGGTATTATTAGAAAAAAATTCCAATATTTTCCAATGTAACTTTAGTGCTTTTGACAATTTAAACTTTTTAATAAAACCTTATGGAGTTTGACATAACACTGACAGAATGCGTGCTGTATATAACGTCAAAGAGGACGTAAGAAACTGAATATCGTTTAAAACAGATTGCTTTGGTCGAAGGTAGAAGGTCGCGCATAACTTCCTAACGGCTACACCAAATTTGTCAATTTTTTTTTCCGTTGAGTTCATTATTATTAGGACAAGGTTTGTCTGTCTGTTTGTTATGGGTAGTTTTCGAAAATATTGGGAAAGGGTGACTGGAACAGGAACGGGAACGGAACGGAACAGAACAGATTTTTTATTGTATATTTAATACCTTGCCCTATTTTACCCAGTATCTATATTTAATTTAATAACTTCTAGTATGTATTTAAAATAATTTTTCTATTTATAATTTGAGCTAAACACAATTTACTAGCATTAGGGACTAGAAGAACTTTCGTAGTTTTTAAAATGTTTATATTTATTATGTGAAAGTGTATTTTATATTTATAAATAAATAAATAAAAAAGGACGAGACGAGACGGGCAAGACAGCGTCTGCCGGGTCCACTAGTTCGTATAAAAGTATACAGTAATTATTACATTCTTAGTATACAGAAAAGCGAATTGGAATAGACAAAATGGTTGTTCTTAAATTAGAGGAAAGCAAATTGTAAGAGAACAATCGTGTATTGCGCCAGAACAGCTATCAGGCCGAGCGGTGTTCCGGCCCCGATGGTGAAGACTCCGAAGGCGTGCAGTTTTCTAAAGCGGACGTTGAGCAGGCTCAGGACTTTCTTCCCGAATCTCTGATCTCTTACTGAAAGATAAAAATTTTTTTTTAGAGAATTTGAATTCTCTAAAAAATTAACCACATGCAATATGGGAATGAATCTTGAAAAAAAAGTAAGCTAATAAACGGATTCCTTCTCAAGAAATCGCGTTAATTGTAAATCTTGTCAATAGTAATTCTATTTCCATAATTTTTTCGCACAAAGTTGCACTTTAAATGTAATAATTTTAAGATAAAAGAATTACTCCTTTTTTTTTAATTAGCCTATACTGTCCCACTGCTGGGCAAAGGCCTCCTCCTTTTCCAACCACACCTTCCTTTCCTCTTCTCATTGACTTTGGGTATAATGTATGTTGCTATAACCTGCTTACCATATATATTAAATATGCAGTGTCGGTCAAATGATTGAGTACTCTTAAAACAAGAAATATTGCGGATACGAGCGTGAAGTTTATCTTCGAAATCCAATATTCAGAGGCAATATCGATTAACAAAAAGAGAAACACTACTAAATTGTGCGCTACAATTAAAAAATGCGAATATAATGACAAACTTAATTGTTTATTAACAAGTTCTTCTGACTTTTACTTACATACAAACAAAAAAAGCTATTGCAACAAACGATTAAATACATCGACCACCTAAAATCGATTTGAATTTTACTTTTAATGCTCGTTCTGTATTGAATGACGTTTCACTTCACACAAATATCGTAAAACAATAGATTTGTAACTACGCCTACCGTTCAAAAATTAATTAATTTAAAGTACAACCACATACTTTAAACCCGAATTGAGTTTTCCCACAGTTAGAATTTCGCATTGTTCCGTCTCCATAAAAACCGTCCATTACTTTCGCTCCGGTATCCGTCAGAGTATTTCTCGCTCCTATTGAAAACGGTTTCACTTATTAATACTTTTAAATCAGTCCTTCAGTCACGGTTTGAGACGCGCTCGATATATCGATTACTAATAAAATCAACTTTCTCGATGCAAGTGACGATTGTAAGAATGTGTTAAGGAGAGATTTATCGACAGCTCACGAATCTCGATCGATGCCTGGTGGAAAGTCGCTTAATGATATCGACCTCATTTCAATTACCGAACATTGTGACCGCACGCGTTATTAATTGTATCGACGAAAGTGTTTATGATATTGACTTTCTTACTGTCAAATCGTTCGGAACGTAATTGATTCCACTGCATTTATTTAGGAGTCTATATGATACCACACACGTAGCTCGTGTTGTGTGGTATCCGGATGTGTGTAGTGTTCTCTCGAGTCGCTCTAATAAAAGTTGACTAGGGAAAATCAGTGGATGGGATTGTGTTACTCCTACAGCCTACGTTTTGTTAAAGTCTTTTAAATCGTTGAATCTTCAGAGCGTGACATAGAATTCATTAACATATGATCGAACACCATCTATGGAGCGTGAAAAATAGATATGTTTCTCTTAAATTCTGTCATCGCTGATGACTTGTTTGTATTATTGAACTCTACATAGCGAACAAGATCCTAATTAATTAGACATTCTTATTTTCAGCTATGTTAATTAATTGACATCCCTTATCAATTATGTACCAACGAGTTGACAAATGATGCCGAGCAACAAAATAATAGTTTATTTTCAAACAGGTCCAATGTATTCAATTGTTATTTATTAAAATAATAAATCAATTGTTATTTATTTAAGCCAAATAGGATTTAATATTATAATACATATTAGACTTAGTTCAGCTGTTCAAAATAGACGTGGTTCCATATTAAACAGATCGGTTAATAAATCTTAATCAGTAATACGAAATAGTAAGTCATATAAATTGAAAAATTGCGGATACTTCCAAAATACTATTGGAGGGAGTCGGATACATTTCGTTTCCGACCTCCTCCGTGTTTCTGAAAGAACATAAAACAGTGGAACTCGATTAATGTCACTGAGTGATATTAGTAAGGTTGTAGAGATCGTGGGGGTTCCGAGGATGATGTCAGATGACAATCGTTCATCTTAACTCGTCCCATAGCTACATCCTCTACAATGTAAAGCTACTAGACGGGGATAACGCTAGGAAGAATGAGAAGACTTAGTATAACATTAACTTAATGTAACTTATCACATTCAGTGTGGTGAAGCGATGATGTTTCGAGTAACGTTAAAAAGTCTGACTGCATCGTTTCATTTTAACCATTATGCAGACACCATTAGCTGCCTTACGCAACTTTATCATCCGAGACGGGGCTCCTTGCGCCTTTTGTTATAGTTTTTAATACGAAACGATAACTTTCCATCCATTTGCATTCGCTTTATGTCAAATTATATAATGTTGGGTACGATATTGTTACAATTGTTACGCTACAAAGAGCTAAGGTTGGATTATGCAGTCGTTATAAATTGAGTTTCACCGGCTTAGGCCTGTATTGTGCTTAGACTATTAATAAGCACATTTTGTATAACAGTCACTATAAATGGAGATTCAATAGCTCATCGGTAAGTAAAGAGGCATAATTCCGTAAGGGTCTGCGTTTGATCTATACACCTTTGTGAGTAACTATACTGAAATATATATTTACTTAATTGAGCAAGGCCCCAGTTCAAACCCCTATCCTAGCTATCATCACATCCATCCTTAACAAAAGCTTTACACTTAGTAGCAAGTGTAACGGGAATATTACTTCTATGTAAAAAAAAACTAAAATTATTACATTAAATTTCTGGGACAATACAAAACTTCATTAAAAATAATAATAGGAGCTATATCACTACATTTTGTAAAATCTAATTCCGAAACGGCAATGATATATTATGTACAAAATACCTAACGTAAAAATATCGGCGCAAATTAGTAAGAGCTAACAAATGGTGAGCGAATCGCTATTTCAGTGAATGAATTTGTGATAAACAACAATTCAATTAGTATTCATAAAAATTCTTTAACGACTACAACTTCTGAATCGGGCGGTTAAGTAACAGAATCATCTGCGCGAATCTTTCGTGAAAGAAGACAATTTATAGCTACATATATATCAATTAATGCATTCTAAACAAAAAACCCATCTCGCAACTCAATTTGTGATAAGCAATTAATTAGTCGATTAATTGTTGCTTTTTAATATGACTCAACCGGCAAAAACTTGCAACTAATTTAATTAACAAAATCAAGTTGCACACATATTTCTAGGCAGAATATCAGTATTATGCAGTAAAAATAACATTTTCGTTGCTTGATCAATTCATATATAGAAATATTTCAACTTTAGATTTAACCATAGGCAATGTTTTTGCTTAAAGATATTTTATAAGGCAATAGTTTAATAATGACAAAGCCGAAATCTTTCGCTTACAAAGTTCCGTTAGTGGATGGCATAGGGAACAGAACTAAAGTTTTCAAGGATGTGCCATTGAGCAATTGTTAGCTAATATATGTAACTGAATTACAGTGTACTTGAAGGGTAGATAACGACGTGTTATATTGTAGAATGATAGTCAAACCGATGTGTCGGTCCACTGATCACAAGAATGTCAATATAATCAAGCATAAAAACAAAAGGTCACCTGGGCACGCGCTCGTCAAACCGTCCAACGGAACGTGGAATCATTAGAGGGAGGGATAGAGTTTTTGCATGAATAACATTGGTATTTAGCATGTACACGATAAACACGTTGGTCATTGTAGGAAAATCAATTGTTGCTAGGTAATGCGGTACAACAAACTGAGTACGGGGTTTCATTGCACGATTTCCGTGCGTTGTTTCTTTTTCATTGGAATAAATTAACATTTGAACCCAGGTTAATTAGTATTGAATGATGGATTATTATTAGCTTGAATTGCGTTAACATTATGAATAATGCCAAAGCGAATAATGTATTTTTGTAAATTTTAATTATAAAAGTAAAGACATAATATATTTGTAGTGACAAATATACTTTGGCGTAAGAGTTCAGTTTCTCCCGTAAGACATCCTGTGTCGGATTCCAGGGTAACAAAAAGTCAAATCGGATTCTTTTTTTAAATATCGAATTGGTAACAAGTCTGAAATTCTTATGTTCAGACAAAATTCTAAATATTGCGTACTATATTTGCGAGGTTTTCTTGTATGTGCTTTAAAAATTCGCAAGAAATTAATGCGTGATGAAATGTGTCAACACATAATTTATAAATTGATGAAATCCACCCATGCAAATTTAAATACCCTTCATTAAAATTATTTCTAATGATTCTGATGATACTTTCCTTATTATCTTTGTTCTCGTAAAAATTCTACAAGCAAAATCTATGTATGTACATATGTATAGGTGTAGATCCTATATCAGTCATTTTTTTAAATAATTTCAGGTTTCATCTGGTTCATCGTGCCATTGTCCATGGTCATCTGCAACGATGTCATAGACTACGTGTTTGGCTTTTTCTTCGGGAAGAACCCGGTAATAAAACTTAGTCCAAAAATTAATGGTAATAAAGATTCGGTTACTGATTGTATAACTGACTCATAGATTATGAAACTTTTATGAATTATCTACTTGTGATCATCGTCACTCCAATAATATTTAACGAGATAGTAAAGTAAACAAATTCAAATGAATCATTTTTCAACTGTAACAATATTGCTTCAACTTATTCTACTGAGAAAATTATCGTCATTGTTCCACATTCTTAAATTCATTAATATTTCTATTTATATAGTTTAAATAAAACATTACATTTTCATTGTAAAAAAGAAAAATTTTTCTGCCATAATAATTATAGGGTATGATTATTAAGACATTCTAGATTTAATTAGGTTAAGTCAGTTAACGCTATGTAAATAACATTGTTTTGTGTGATTAATTAAGTAAAGCACATTGAGTTCTGTGATTTTGTAAGTAAATATATTTTAAGCTATGTTATTGACATCTATATATTTTTTTATTAAGTTTTAGGGCTGTTATGTGACGTCATCAAGGAGGTAAGTAGTCTTTTATAAATAAATTTTGACTCCATAAATTATCTGCAATATCACGCACTTTACTATCGACCTCCAATACGTAGGTAGAATTCCTTATCTAAATGTCATATCATTATGTAGATAAATATCTATTTTTTACAATGTCAGCATAAGATTGCATCTATAAATGCCATAATAATTATAGGAGAACTATAAAAATCATTAGGCCATCTTGTTATTTTAAAAGAACATTTAAAAATGTATTCCAATAACTAATCATAGCTAGACATAGCTTCATTTGAATGATCATGTAGTGTGGCTGGGGACTTTGTGTAACTGCGCAAAGTTTTGAAGAACTTTGTAGTCTTCAAGGACAAAAATGTACAAACTCTTTAATCGGATATAGTTCCGGTAGAATGTGTTTCGCTTAAAATGAAGTCTACGTTTAAAATTCAATATACAATAGTTTCAACCTTTTTTTGGGATTGCAGTACATATATCTTGGACAAAATATAATTAACTATAAAATCTTCTGTACAGTGTTCACCCGGTCATTCCGTTCACCAAGGACCGCTTAGATTACAGATGAAGTGGCTGTTAGGCGATTTAATATGACCGATTGAAATCTGAAGTCATTCTCGGAACCCCCACGATCTCTACAACTTCACAATTAATAGCACTAACTCTCAAATGGGGAAAAGAACCCCCGATTTTGAAACATTCTTCATTGGTGCTCCGCTCCTATTGGACTTAGCGTGATAAAATATAGTCTATAGCCTTCATCGATAAATGGGCTATCTAATACTGAAAGATTTTTTAAAAATCGGAACAGTAGTTCCTGAGATTAGCGCGTTCAAACAAACAAACTCTTCAGATTTATATATTAGTATAGATTTATACGATTTTTACTTCCTTTCTTTTAGACCCTTTCAGAATATGACATAAGGTATAATCAATCATTATGCAGTGGTATATTTGCAAATATTTGACTAAGGAACTTAAAGATTCCAGTTTGAATAATATGTGTTTCAAATTAGCAGACTGATGTTTATTTTTCCATCGATCTTAAAATCGATAAAAATGTTTCAAGCTCTGATTTTTAAGTGTACCCATGTGTACAGTTAACTAGTGTATTCTTCAAGAACCACTTGACATGTAAGACTAATGACGGGTAGACGTTTATATTACAATAACTGTACCTTATTAGGATTATAAATTGAGCACGTGACATGCAGGGGTTGAGTGCATCATCTTATATTAAAGCTTTAATATGCTAGCCAAAAATTCAAGAATCGAAGACATCGAGCTAATGAAGAGGAAATTTGTGTTTAGACGCGATTTTTGCTGGTAAAATTCAGATGCCAGCATTAGTTTCAACATGACACAGTGCAGCGATCCGGCTTAACAAGGACAAAAGATCTAGATTCCAGCCGATCAGAAAATGGGTCGCAGATGATTTAGGCCTCTTTTATATATCACGAAGTACAAACGGGTGGACGGTTCACCTAAGCGACTACCGACGCACATGGACGCCCTGGAGACTCGCAGATGCATTGCCAACGTATATACAAACTATCAGCCAATGCTCCTACTAAGAATAGGTTTATATGAAACAGATGTATCAGCTATGCCGATAAACGTAAAACAGTGGGACCCGATTAATGTGTCTTTGCGTTATTAATCGTAAGGTTGTAGAAATCGTGGGGGGTCCGAGGATGACGTCAGATGGCAATCGGTTGTCTTAACTCGCCCCACATTCTCTACAATCAAAGCGCACCCTGGCATTTAACCGAGATAACACTACGAAGAAGCAAGTATAGCTTTCAATAAACATATATAGTGCGCAAACCTACACATTTGTGCCGAGTTTCGATCACCAGACGATCTCCATTATAAATACTATTCATGAATCTTATTAATAATAGAACAATTTCATCCATTACGTTAATATTTACTTGTATAGAGTACTACATAAATAAATATCACGTACTTCGGCCGATATTTACGAATGTAAGCCGATTTTTGTATGCATTATGTGGCCTGAATCGTAAAAAGCAACCAAACAAAATGTTGTGAAAATACGGGCCTTTGAAACTATTTTCACTAGCGATTACGAATCCTTATAGTTTCGCTTTTACCGTCAGTCTATTTGCTCTTATGGTGGTCCCCCCTCCCCCAACGATTTCCAAATTATTAGATATAGAGATTTGATATTTTCCATGTTGATAGGACATGCTAAACACTCTTTAAGAAAATTTTTTTAAACGAAATCAGACAACTTTTGAAATTATTTAAGCAATAAGTTTATCGCGTATCAGATAAGATACCCTCCTTCAAAAGTGTGTCTAGTCTAGTAGATGTAGCAATGATAGATAGTATATATTATGTTAGATAAATTGAATATTAACCATGTAAAACGCCTACCTCTGACCAAATCAGGAAGTAGGTTACACCAGTAAATAAAATTAAGCTCATAAGAGTGGTTAACCAAGTTTGTCGAAACTGATTGCGTACTGCTATCCAGCAGGCCATCTGTAAAATACAACTGAAATACCTCGTTAAGTTTAAATAAAAATTTATTTATATTACAAGCGTTTACAAACTATTTTGCACGTGAATACTTTGGAGGGGCGTGCATTTTTAGACTGCATACATTCTAACACCAATCTTATCTCTTCATTGATAATCGGCTATTTTAGCTAAAAGTAAAAATAAAACGAGTTGTTTTGTAGATTAAAACAGTACTGATTTTGCAAATAATAATTAGGATCTAATTTCTAATCTTTTGAACATATTTATGTGCATCTCCTCTAATCACACTTCTAATCACATATGTCGTTAAACCTCCCACGTAAGTGGTTGTATCTCCAAATTACCAGCCTTACAGTAGAGCGTTACAAACAACTAAATTGTAATATAACAGTCGCTTTTTAATATATTATTGAATAAAATAATGTAATCGTCAATATTTAATATATAATTTTATACACCAATGTGTTCTATAATGTTGATTTTATTTCAATTTACATTTTTGCAACGCTCTACTTTAAAGTTGGGAATTTGGGGTTACATTAATTTTCATTCATTTGACATTATCACATTCTTCACCTATAACTTACGGCGTTCAAAACGTAGGCCAATGAAACAAATATGCCTTCAACTAATTAGTTGACGAACATCTGTACGGCGCTATGTTATAATCCGAATATACATACCACGTTGATAAGAATTAATATATTCAAACATAATTTTAAACAAATGCATGTCTGTCTGATATTTTTATTAAAAAATCAAGCAATCAATACAATTTTTATGCTCGTACACAACCTTTTACAAGAGCATATACTTTGTTTTCGAAATAAAAGCATTAATATACGCCAGAATCAAAAAAGGATCTAAAATGGAGCTCTGAAGCACACCCAAAGAGGATTCGGATAGCATTACTTATATTTGACGTCATTAATACGTACTCTATGCATTCTATTTCGATTTCATTAAGTCCGTACAAATTAAGCAAACGCATTTTATGGTCAACGAGATCGAACCGAACCCACGACCCCGGAGCGGAAGGCAGAGTTACTGTCCACTGCGCCTACGGGCCAGTCTGATGATAATGATGGTAACACTTCTATTCTAAATTGCTAGGAAGTCACATGCTAACCTCTGTGCTTAGTGTATTATGGAATAATAATAGTTCCATAAACTATCGACATATTTTATATTCAAAAAGAAACCACAAGGTTTCTATTTGAATACAAAATAACCTGGAGACACAAGGTTACTACGATATACTCCTCATCAGAAAATCGAAACACTTTTTTAACATATATTCTTAAATGTACATATTATTCCGTATAAAAAATAAACTTGCAAGGTATTTCGATACATTTAGGACTACAAATTGTCTTTGTGAGGTGAGGAAAAATAAATAACCTACGTAAAATGTAAACTTTTTCCATAAATTGACAAATATCTTTTACATTTCCGCTAACATTAAAATACCCTCAGCGCTATCATCGCGAAATACTAGGGGGGACCACCTTACAAAACACTTTGAACGCCAAAAACTCGAGAATGCCAGCCATAACGAAAAAGCTATGGGTGAAGCATCTATCACCCGGTCGCGGTAAGAACTGTTTAATCTAGCGGTACACTCAAATCCTCTGTTTGCTTGTAATTAAAAAAAAATGTTGTATACACTTATAATGGCGCGTCATACCGAACTTTTTTCACATATTTTTAAATATTTTATTGTCTATGACGATGTCGATGATGTGTTTTTTAATATAATAAAAAAATAAATAAATGCTGACCACTGATTAAGCTAAGATCTCCTGGAAACTCAGCTAAAAGGTACGGTTTTAAAATATTTTTCGGGCAATTTTTTGCAATGCTTTGTACGTCCAGTAATTATAACAAACGTTTATTAAAAGGTCAAAAAAAACAGCAATTGTTTATAATTTTAAATGCTCGTTTCTGGACGATAATTGCGCACGCCACTTTTTTGTTCGGCGCTATGTAATGGATATTTTTGTTAATTTAGAGGACTAGCCTGTATGTGCAGATTCGTTTACGGTAACATACATAAAACACAAATTAAAACTTATTTGTGTGTCTATTTGTTACGGGTGATCTCCGAAACGGATGGATCAATTTCGATGTTACTTTCACTTGTAGATAGGTAGTATATTATATACCTATCTATATTTAAAATCTTAAAAAGGAGTAACATCAGCTTCTTTATATCTAACAGAACAATTCCGCTCAAAACCTAAAAACCTTTTCAAAATTAGACAAAACATTGACTTCATCGGGGACGCAGTCGCGGGTTGTAGCTAGTCATAGTTGTATTAACCTGTGTATGAGAGAAAGGTCACGTATAACAAAATCTTGAAAACCGCGGGATGTACAAAGACGAAAAAGGGGCAGGGATTTTGGAAGGGTTACAGTTAGTAGATCTTCTTTCTTCTTCTTCTTTTTATTATATAACAAGGGGCAAACGAGCAGCCAACATTCACCTAGGTGATTGCCGACGCCCATGGACAACTGCATCACCGGAGGGCTCGCAGATGCGTAGCCGGCCTTTGAGAAATGAGTATGCTCTATTCTTGAAGATCCCTAAGTCGTATCCGTTCGGAAATATCGAAGCTGGCAACTGATCCTACACAGAAATTGTCACAGAAATTGTAGGCTGCGGTAAAAAGCTAGATCGTTGTAAGGATTTAAAGAAACAGACAGAAGTACAAAACAATCTTATTATATGTACGAGAAGATGTTATGATTGTTGATACATAGTGTGTAATTACGTGTCAGGATAATCTTCCGCTTCTATGCGCTTGAGTAATCGTAGAATATTTTCAAATTATAATTTATAGGTTGCACGCCGAATTCTATGTTATTTATATAGAAATTATTTTTAGCCAGTTACGTGTATATCCACATGCTAGCCTTTGTACACATTTTAGTTAAGTTATTTGTTGTAATAGTTTTGTTTGTGTATTTTACCTGTTTTATGTGTACAATAAAGGAATCAATCAATCAATCTACTAACTTTGCCCGCGACTTGGTTCGCGTAAAATTAGGTAAAAAAATAGATGTTTTTGACATGATGACATATAGCCTATACCCTTCCTCGATAAATGGGCTCTCTAGCACTGGAAGAATTTCACAAATTGGACCCGAAGTTCTTGAGATTAACGCGTTCAAGCGAACAAACAAACGAGCTCTTCAGCTTTATTAACTTAATTATTTTATTCATTTACGCGACATCAATTATCGCGTTTAATTCTGACTAACAGCCGTCATTAAATCTTTTGTAAAACGAACCAGTTTTTTTAAGTTGAAAAATGCATTTACGAACTAACTACAGAACGTAAGGCCACACTTTAACTAATTTTGAGGAAATTTGGTCAAAAATAAAGTACCTATTTGTTACATAATTATAATGAAAATCGAGTACCGAGTATCCTCCTTAAATATTCTATGTCATCTTGTAGATATATAGATGTATAGAATAATATTGACTCAGTTAAGTAATGTGTAAAACAATACTGACTCATGCCATCACATCACAAGATAAGTCAAGGAATTACGGAGGAATTGCATTTTCCGTAATAATATGATGCGTTTTCCTCCTACCCGCGATGAAGCTTTTTCTTAGAACTTTAGCTCGTAGTTGTCGAAAGCTCCGTTGACTCATGCCAGTTTCAGTTGAAAGCTATCCGCATTGTATTGTTTTTTAATGCATTTTATCTTGTTTTAGTAGTTGACCACATTCGAGATCACGATTCTTATAAATGTTCATTATAAATATTCTCTTCTATATTTCTATCTTGTGTTCTTACTTCATAACCGACCTTAAAAATCAGACATATAATGTTCACTGAGGCACAAAATACTTGACTTTCTTTATTATTTATAATTTGTTTAATAGGTACATATTGGCCGAGTCTCAAGTAATATAACGACAACCAACGCCATCTAGTCAAGCGATTTGGAACTAACATTTAAGCAAACTTTTTTTTTGTGTTAAGTTCAAATGAGGCAAAGGCATACTTCATTATTTCTTCCCCTTTTTTTATTAAATAAAATATGCATACTTCATTAAAATAAAAATGAAAATAGTTTTAGGTATTTCTCCGATTCATATTACACACTCCAGTTAAGCTTTTTTTACAGCTTGTTTTATGAGAATATGTAAGTACTATGTGGACTACATATGCGTCACAGGCGTACAGCGGCGGCGAAGTTTGAATTGAGCACGTAATAGACTCCAGACCGTCCTTCTGTCGAGGTTAAAATAAAATGCAGCTAACGCTGTACCTGTTTATTTTATTTTTTCAAATTAAGGCACAGGAATATTAAACAAAGTTACAGGACGTACTTGCAAAGTTGACAAAACGACTATCACAACATGCCCCATTAACTCTTTCGTATTTCAAAAAAGTTGTCAGTTGTCAGTGACACTTGTCTTTTGTTTCACAGGAGTCTTCGCCCACCTTGACGCTTATATCGTCAAAGGTAAGTCCAACAAAATTAATCGCGAAACTCATTAACAAATCGCCAATTTGAGTCCCAAATAAAATTCCAATTTTCAATTTATAACCATAAAACAAAACCTATTCCAAATAAATTTTCAGGCTATTTCAAAGTCTAGATCTTAAAATCCTTATTCTCAAATTAAAACAAGTCCTATAAGACGAGAAGTTAGTCGTTATTTCTTCATAGTTTTTACGAATATTTAGTTTTATATGCAACATAACGTTGGATTATAGGAATATTTTAATCCCATAAAAAGATCTAACCCGAACGTTATACGAATTACACATTATATCGAAAATTCTACCAGTAGGTACCCCGGTTTATATACCCACAAATAAAAATATTTATTTATTTAAATGTATTCTTTATTTTTGTACCATCAATCAAATGGTTCCATTGATGGATTTAACATTTTGAGTTCCTCTGATATATGTAAACAGAAATTCCTAAATTCGTTCCATTTCACTTCAAATTGGCGATAAGTCATTCAAACATATCACGAGTCCAAATTATGTGCATAAAATTAAAAAAAATAAAGCAGAAAAAACAACAATCGCGTGCATAATTTCGGCAAAACATCCATCACCGCTTTCTCCTGTGAAACAAAAGTATACTGCTATAATATATGTAGCTATGATATTGCGTTTTGTATTTTATCTCGAGTGGCTTTCGCTAGCGGCTTTTGAGAATCGTGCGATATCTCTTTAACATCTAGCTAGTTTAAAATGTCTTCGTAAAGACATATTTAAAACAGGTAAATTTAAACTATATATATATATATATATATATATATATATTGTTAGAGTAGCTTCCGGTCGCGCCTGCGCAGAGGTCACATATACAAACACTTTCAGCTATGTCTGGCTCCGGTATTAGTGACATATACCGATAGCAGTGCTACCATCATTGAAAACAAGATAATTTATTTCTATTGGTGGTTGTTTGATAATGATTAGTTGGTGCCTATAAAAACAGTGTGTTGGATATATCGTAATAGGTGCCATTACTTAGGTCCTTGAGAATAATAAAGACGAATTGCAAGTAAGTGCTTGTTTAATTTCTAACATTTAATAATAGCTAAACATTTT
This sequence comes from Charaxes varanes, assembly GCA_024363005.1. Classification (NCBI taxonomy): domain Eukaryota; kingdom Metazoa; phylum Arthropoda; class Insecta; order Lepidoptera; family Nymphalidae; genus Charaxes; species Charaxes varanes. The sequence continues at coordinate 814,757 of JANCMC010022637.1, forward strand.
GCTAGCAACGCAAATGAGAGCAACCCGGAGCAGTGATTTTTAAACTTGAAGAGAGTGAATTTTTAAACTTAGCACTTAATTAGCACCTAAAAAACCCCTAATTTGGGCATTTTCTCAGTATAAATTCCAGACTACGCGTTGCGAGCAAGACAGAATTCCTAAACACAACACCAGACTTATTTTCTACTGTTGCTCGAATGAAATATAGCTATAATTAAGGTACTTAATATAATTGATAGAGTATGATAATGGACCGAGTTCTCGAACGGAGGCTTAAATTAAAAAATAAAGAGTTCTAGCATTTTCATAAATAGAGAATTGGCAACCCCTCTTTATCAAAATCAATTTAAAAAAGTACAAATCACATTTTTTATGAAATAGCAATAGCGATAGTAGTAATTTATTATCCCAGGCTACACTCAGATCAAACAAGTATTTAAATATAATATGCGCCAGCTTTCTGCAAATATTTGTACAAAATATTGTGTTGTTACACAAAGTCCCCTGCTACTCAGTTATCAAACAAGTGTTCATTTAAGTGAAGCTACAGTAAAGCAACGGCTCTACATTTAAAACATTAAAGTTTAAACCGCAATGAACATAGACATCCACCAAGGCGGATTAGATAGCCACGATTTTAATTTACTTCGAGATGGCAAAATGCTATTATTTTCTTTTTTCGGTTCTGGCATTTTCCCACAGCTGGGCAAAGGCCTCCCCCTTCTTGATCCACCCTCCTCTTTCCTGGGCCAATCTCATCCCTAACTACCCCGCAAAGTTATTCAAATCGTCGTACTCTCTCTCGGCAACTCTTCCTCGGCCCGCCGAGGACCCGGCAAGGATTCAAAGAATTAAGATTTTTTTTACTTCGTCTTCATACAAAATGAAAGTGAAAAACAAATAAATCTGCTTTTATGCACCACTATTGATGAACATTTAAAAAAATGAAGAAATTTTTGAATTCGTCTTCATCCAAAATCTCAAAACTAAAAATATTATTCCGCGTTTTTTTTACCACCAAAAATAAAGTTCATCATTTTTTTTTTAAATAATGAACGTTTTAAAAAGTGTACTTCAAATTTTCCTTAAGTCGTATTGTTAACTTTCAAAAATAGTTGCATAATTTTCTGAAGAATCCTTCATATATTCTACGAACAGCTGAGACCGTAGTGCTGAGATTTAACGCAACGTTTTTTTAACTCTCGTGCGAATGGGGGCTTTATAAACTTTTTCACTAGACTAGAAACTCATTTGAATTCTTTCATAATCTATATACATGTATAAAAACAGTCGTTGTTCGTTTGTCTCGCTAAAACTCGAAAACTGTTAGACCGATGTAAATACGGTTTTATTTTGTTTCATTCCCCTCATTTCATGGTAGGTTTAAAGAAAAGAAAAAGCCAAAGGATTATTCAAAACTACTAAAAACTACAGATTTGTTCCATAGTACGGAACAGTTCAAATAGATGACGTTCTTACTAGACTTTTCATGTAAAATTATTATTTCACAAAATATTCGGCCAGTGCCACGTTTTATGGAAAAGAGATTGGCTCGCTCCGAGCCTAAATTCGGACAAGACGACGTCTGCCGGGTCAACAAGGATAATGCAATAGAAGTCCTAGATTAAATAAAAGGTCTAGTTTACTCCATGACGTCAGACGGCAATCGGTCATCTTGACTCGTCCTCCACCCAAATCCTCTGCAAACTAAGCAGACCCTGGTACTAGTCAGGGATGATGCTAGGATGAAGAAGATTACAAAAATTTGTAGTAAAATAAATTGCCTAACTGAATTCATTAAGTATTAGGTATGTTTAGGCAACCATGAAAGTGCTTTACCGTTTTGGATTCTATCCTACTTAAAGAATTAAAGAGAATTTTGCTAAGGTTTATTGTTAGAAATAAAATGTAATGCATAACAAGCAAAAATGAGCCTTTTAACTAATTGACGTGCAAACGACATTCGACCTTAGGGCGGCAAACCAATTTCTTGGTCGACTATACCTATCTTCTTAAAAATTAATTTAGAAAACCGAGAATACAAAATGGTATTTACAATTTATATCAAAGTAAGTGTTAAATGACTAATTTTTCTATCGGGGTCTAACCTAAGTAACAACAATTAAAACTGGTTTCTTGATGATGCGCAGACAAGATGTGCGAGGCAGGAAATTCTTTGTAAATCGCATGATTACCTTTTTTTAACCTTTTGATTATGTTGTAAGTGGGATGTAGAGTTGATTCGATGTTTTATATTAACACAGTTTGCTAGAACCACCTGGTTCACAACATACACATTTATTAAACACGAAGCAGTGATGGGACTGCCAATAGAAGTCAAAACTTAAAACTATAAACCAACAACATAAGTTCTCAATGAACATTGACTCATTGTCTTAGAACTTTGACTCTTCCATCCAAAACTGCCGATAGAAGTCTTCTATTGTCTACCTTTATCCCGGTCTGGTATCAGGGTCCACTTAAATAGCGGCCAGTGTTTGACATGCTTTCTGAAACACGCTTTAGATAGAGGTAGCGCCATGCTTGTAGCCGAATTGGGCCGGCGCGTCCGGGTACCAGTACCTCTTTCTCACATGAGATCGATACTGGCAGCACTGGCACATAAGAAGTACACTGTCGTTAAAGATATAAAAAAAAGAAGAAGAGGGTTTTCAAGTGTGTTAACCTGTGACAAGTAGTAAAAAGGTAGTAAAGACGTATAGTAGTGCCCGCGCGCTTGGCTTGCCTCATCGCAGGTGTCATTGCGGTGGCCCCAGATCTACAGTCATTATGGTTTAGATATAAATTAATTTTCTGTAACAGAAATATGATGAGCTACATTTGTGTAGTACACTTTGCGGCGCTCTACGTCTAACTATGGACTTTATGAAAAAAAAAATAGTCTGTTGTTCCATTTTCCATAACGTAACTGTTTTAATTGTGAAATGAGACGGAAAGGAGATAGTATCAAAAAACTGCCTGTAGGCGCCATCTTGCCAATATGGCGGCGCGAAGGGCAGAAACGCAAGACGGAAAAGTTAAAATCCGGAAAGATCACATCAAAATCTATGAAATAAGTATTATGATATCAAGTTTGATATTCAGAGAAAATAAATAGACACTAAATCCATTATCTATATAACATATAAAGCTTTTTTGTTGAGTTTGTTTGTTCGCTTGAACGGGCTAATCTCAGAAACTACTGGTCCGATTTTGGGTGTGTTTTTTTTGTTCAAATCAAAAAAGTCGTACATATTTACAAAAAAAATTGAACCGTTTGTATCACCGAAATGAAATTCTTTTAGTAAGTGCATATGATGTTTATATCTCTGAGATAACTTTGGCAAAAAAAATAAAAAAACAAATTTCACAACCGTTTGTTTAAAACCGATAACCACTGAAACGGCTGGATCCATTTCGATTAGACTATCACTAACAGATAGGTGATTTTTTCTTTACTTCTAGCAAAGTTATTAGGATCCCGTACAAAAAAAAATTGAATTTCTGAACGAGCGGACGATGTCGTGGGGTTACATCGAGTTATTAATAGAATTCTC
>JANCMC010022735.1:0-50046 GCA_024363005.1 Charaxes varanes
TTGCTTTATGTGGGTATTTTTTCATTAAGTAGTCAAATAAAGTGAAGTTCAAGGCTAACCGGTTGAGGCACGTATTTCAATAGGTATAGGTGAAATAATTAGATTCGTCCATAATATTATGCAGGAATGTCGGAGGTATGTGGAAGGAGACAAAGATGTAATGGATTGAGGCGCGCTTTATCTCGTTTTGAGGTCACTGCGATAACATGATAATTTATCACGAGGCATCAAAACAGAAGAAAAACCACACTTGTTAACTTTATTAATTAAACTCCAATAATCACAACCAGATACCTTCTTGTGCTTTAATTTAGAGAAACAACCTCCCATATGGATAGTTGTGTTTAAAGTACTATATTTTTATAAGGGACTGAAGTTTCAATATTAATAGAACTGAAAGAATTCCTAATTTCAAGGCGTGTACAGACATTACAGAATATATTGGCAATTATCCAACATGTGTGGCGCTCCGAAGTTTCTAAAAATAACAGGTATATGTGTCCTAAAAAACTTCAGACCACTCAGTCTAAGAAAAACAGAAATACGAATAGGGCTACTTTGAGTTGTGCGCGAGACAATGACTGTAGCAATTACGAATACGATATTGTAGTAAAAGGTGACGAAGCTGTTACCGTCACAAGATTTGATGCCATATCTCGTCGCGTCGGTGTTACAGCCTCTTGCGGGACATTGCAATTATTTCTCACTTTCGTTTTGGGTATTGTACCCGTATGCCCTGGTTGTCGCTCTTTATTACCAGGGGCCATTATATTTCTTCTTAAATTTTCAAATCTTTGTGATTTTGATCACTTAACATTTTTTAAGATTTAATAGATATAAGTCTATATTTCATTGCTAAGCTATAAGGATATCTGAGGTATTTCGTAACTTCTGTTAAGAAAAATAGGTGCAGAATATTACAAAGTATATTTTTTACTTTTAATGAAATTTTTTCAATTCACGATTGAACGAACGAGTCGACGCAAACGAAACTGACAGTGACATTATGATTTAGGGATGCCGAATAGAAAAGATGAAGAAAGATGCGTTCAAAAAGTTAAAATACCAAATTAATGTGCTATTTTGTTTTACATTCTTTTAAAAATAGAGATAATCTACCATATTTCTAATCGTGATTAATAAACTATCGTCCTGTCATTTACAGGACTAAATTGTTTTGAACGTAATGCTAATTTAAAAGCTAATATATCCACGCTGAAGCCGGTCACAATTTGGAGCGTTTGTGTTACATGTATAAATTCGTTGCGGCACCCGCGTTTTCAAATACAATTTCCTTAACTAACTAATTCACTCGCGGGCCGCATATGGTCCAAGGGCTAAATGTTTGATTCCTATATGTTGACTTTCGTTTTATTCTAGTACAAAATAATCATACGGATGTGTGGATAAATAAAATTTTATTTAAAAAGTACATAAAAAAATATTAACTGGGAATCAATTAGTTTAGGAATTGACTCTTTAAAAGTTACATCTTTGCACATGTCCGGGACTGGCTTATGTATGACTATATTAGAATAGCACATTTTAATTAGAAACCTATTTATTTTTATTAAGGTATACTTAATAAAAATAAATATTTTCTAATAATATATTTTAATTACTTAAAAACTTGTTGAGTATGTACAGTCATTACAAATATACCTTGTTCATTCGTTTCTGCAGCGTGATTGTGGTGTCGGCATTAAAATTCATTCGCCAATCTTCAGTTTGACTTGAACAAACCGTCAGTCCGTGTATTAGGTTTGTGATGTATGAACGTATCGTGTACATAATATAAATAATAAATAATTTAGTTGCGGAATGTATAAATTGTGCACCGATTTTATGTGAAGTGGTCAAAATAAACTCTGAAGTTTTGTTTTCCATATCACCGACTGGGTAATATACTAAATATTTTATACTTGCTTATATAAATATTAGCATAAATTGCAAAACAAGACAATTATTCCGCGGTATAAAAATAAGCATGTTACGAAAATAGGGAAAGTTTGCAAAAAAAGAAAACAAACTGTAGTATGTTTACAACAATTTAAGTTAATGTATTGACTTCGAAACTTTATAAGTTAATTAATTATTAATAACAATAAAATTACAATTGCAATTTCTGCTCTTTTCCAATATAGATACTATGTAAACAAAGTAATTAAAATGGTCTTGAAGTTTAGCATCACTTTCTTATTATTATTTTTTAGTGCTACTTACTTTAAAATCGTGCGGTTGCTCTTGTGAATATATGGTTACTTGAATTAAAATAGTACCTATTTTGTGAGCAGGTCTAGAAAGTTTTCTTTGACGTTCCAATTTACTCCTTTCATGACCTTTAAGCTAAACGTTGGCATTATCCGCTTGGCAGGTCGTGGATTCAATGCCCGATTGGACCGTTTTAATAAACTTTCGCTCAATTAATTAGTTTGTTCCGGATGTAAGTCAAAAAGTTTGCATTTTAAAGAGCGGCGACAAGATTAGTATATTGAAGCGACGAGGTGAGCGATAGTGTATATGTATAATTCATAATTTCTATATAAATAAACTATTTGCATTTAATGCTATTTTTAACCGACTTTAAAAAAAAGGAGGAGGTTCTCAATTGGACTATGTTTTTTTTTGCTATTATTATAGTCAAAGGGTCTTAAATATATTTTTTTTTTATTGGACTTTTATGCCGGAGCCGGAAATAGTATCATTTGAATGATCATGTAGTGTTGCCGGGGCTTCGTGTAGCTGTGCAAAGTTTTGTAGTACTTTGTAGTCTTCAAGGACAAAAATGTACAAACACTTAGAGCTATGTCTGGATCCGGAATTAAATTAAAGGATATTACGTATATATATATGTACGTACATAAAAATAAAAAGATTAAGTTAAGACCAGTTTTAGAGAATATTTCGAAAATAATAATTCAACTGAAAAATGGTGTTGGGTTTTAGTGCAATTTTACGTGAACAATTTTAAATAAATAATAAAAAAGATTTTTGTTTTTATGATTTTGATGCGTTTCAAATATAAAGTATCCGGCTCGAAGGACCAACTTGTTTTGTAAATTGGCATTCCGACTGAAAGTATCCGGACTTTCGGTTTTGAGAAATATTATTCAACTTAATGTTTTTTATAATATAATTATATAATTTTTCAAAGTGCTCAGTTGTATTTTGGTCATCCGGTATTTCCAATCAAATACGATTTTCAAGATAAAAGCTATGGCCGGCATCGAATCTGTGTTTAGAATAGTTCAATCATGAGCTTCGGTCATCATTTAAAAATAAGAGGAGTTTGCCCGTTTGCCTTATGTCGTAATAAAAAAAAAAAACTAATACGCGAAAATAAAACGAGGGCTAACGAGATCAAGTCATAGCGAAGACGTAGTACATACAAAGTTATTTTATATCTTCTTACATCTTTTATATTATTTTTCAATCCTAATGTGAAAAATGTTATAAGCTTACAAAACTTTGGTTGTAATTTGTCTTTTATAATACCTATTGTATTATAAAAGACAAATTACAACCAAAGGCGAAAGATATAAGATATTGTCATCCAAAGAAAAACGGACTATTGTGAGAAGATACGCTTGTGGCTTGCGTTAACAAAGCTGTAAGCAAGGAGCCACTGAACTCGTTTTAACAAAGAACAATGTCGTTTTTTTTAATTATGCTCATATCTTACGCCCCGATTGCTCAAAAATAGAACAAGGGGCTTGTAATCCGCAAGGTATACAAAATTTTATCCAAAACACCCCTAAAATATATTCAAACCCACTTGTGATGTTATGTCATTATTTAAGGATGAATAAACGAAACTAGAATTATTATGCATATCCAAACCACTCCTTATTAAAAAAAAGATATCTGATATTAACACCTATTACAAAGTTTTTTCAAATACACAATATTTGAAAAAAGAACGCAGGTGTTTTTAATCGTCTGAAGCAAAAAATGTTATTTGTGAATTGAACTTCGTTGCACTTGAGGTTTGTATTACAACTTTCAACATACATTTTTTTGCGTCGCGTCTAAATCATGTTGTTCGCTTTTTGTGGTAACATTGATATGAAGAGCTTTATGCATATGTAATTGGATGTCGCCATGAATGGATTTAGGTCGACTGTTCTGAGTAATTACAGTTTTTTTTTTCAAGACTTCAAATTAATTTTAAGAGAAATTCTAATAAAACATGCATGAAATTTTTCATCTTTCTTGTTTATAATATAAACTGATATTAATAACATAAATTTCATATAAAACAAATTATAAATTTATCTAAAAATGTACCGAATACAAAATTAAATATTTAAGTGAAAAGTTCAAAAATTATTGGAAATATAAAGACAAAAAGACCATCTTCAGGCCAGGCGGATGTAAAACTAGAAAACTTTCCGCCTTTTTGAATATATTTTCAAATTATACGCAATTTCTTTTATAAGCCTTCCTAAGTGTAAAATAGAATTTATAATTACTATAATTAAAATTAGCTGCGTGTATAACAATTCCCAAGTGCAACCAGATGTGATTAAAATTTGTTGACACGAAAATACTGAATGTTCTTTTTTAAAAAAGGAAACGTTGCTGGAGAAGTCACACGATTTTATAAAAAAAACTTAGTGTGTGTCTATGATTTCCCTCCATGTAGACGTGAAGCTTGTAACAAGAATGAGCGCGACTATAACCCAACGGGGTTGGTATACATATAAAAGTAATAATATTATTTCGCGGGCTACGAGCAGACTGTTTATTTTACAGCCGCCATTGCAAGTATATTGACCCTTGTCCCTGTGTTCACGGGCCACCGAAGCTATTCGAATATCTGGATTCATTATTATGTTAAATTTTGATTCAAATTGTACGGCCAGGTGTCCACCATATTTTACAAGTACTTTGACTTTTATGTAATAATAATAAAAAAAAAAACAAAACCAATCGAAGTCGAGAACCTTGACACTTATACTTTGATAAAGTTGAAGGTAATTTCTTTTTTTGCAAAAATAAATTATTATGTTTTTTTACAAACAACAACAAAGATTTTGGTGTTGAACGTTCCTTGGTACGTGTCATAGTCGTCTGGAAAAAAAAGGCACTGGCTCCAGTGGTATTAAGTAACGAAAAAAATGGATTTATTTTTTGAATTTTGTAGACGAATTTATTTTTAATTTTGTAAGAAACGTATTACGCAATTTTAGGGCGATCGGCTTATGGCACATAAAAAATGTTTCTGCGATGTCGAATGTTTACCTTAAAATAGAGGTATTCGTAAACAACCGTCACATAAAACTAACCGTACACCGACGTCAGAACGGTTTTCAGTAAATAGTTGGTTTTTAACAGAGTTTCGCATTAGAACACGAAACTACACCCCCATCGCCTCGATATTTATAAATGTCCACTACACTGCAATTTGCCAGGAATTTCCTGCCTTATCTTTGTGGAATCTAGCCAGCTCCGGCGTTAACGAACCGACACGACTTAAGAAACCTTCAGCAAAAAAGCATACCTACTCATTTTTCATAGGCAAAGCTTCTGCGAGCCTTCTCGCGTTTCAATTTTCCATTGGCTTCGGTAAAAGGCATACTATTCGTTTTTATGAAGGCATGTTGGGCATTTTTTGAGATGGGGAAAAAACCACCTCATTGAAAATTTCCCATAGAATCCAATTAAATGGGTCAAAAACCGCATAGAAAACAACACACCTTATTTCTGTGTGGCTTTTGTCCCATTTATGGATTATGTGAGAATTTTTCAACAGGACATGGAATTCGCGTCATCGTCACCGAAAGCTTTGCGTGTGGTATATGTATACTGTGTATAAATGCTTATGCCCAGCAGTGGGTTATCAAGGGCTGAAAATGATGATGACGATGATGCATAAATGTGTATGTCTTGGGTGAACGAAAAATCATGGAACTCGCGTCATCGTCACCTAACGGTTGACTTTGACGTCACGGTTATCGACAACTCTGGCAATTCTTTTTCGTTATGACTACTGTTCTGCTCCCGGTGTGTCTGGTTGTTTTTTTTTTCATTTTCTTTTATGGCTTTACTAATACTTGGGCAAAGGTTTTATACACAACCTTAAAGGTTGTACGGCCATGTGTTCTTAGCAAACGTTAAGTAATGTGATTTTGTAATGGATAAAACGACCTTGACCGACTAAAAGTTAATAAATATAAACGTTCTAAAACAACGGGCGCGGCGACGTTTTCTGGGAAGTCTGATGTAGTTTTATTAATAACTATGAACAGATAATGGTGTATTTGGGTCGCGCGACACGCCTAGACGACCACCGCCCATGTCGACCAGGGCGAGGGTGGTCACCCCTAATGGGTGCACGAATTTACGAATATTTTGTGGACGATACAGCTGTGAAACACCTTGCAAGGATCAATATTATGACTTAATTAGCCCGCGTTGGATCCAATGATTATGTTTGAGGGCTTTAATTTTACTCGTTGAGCAATGTTTTACACACGTTGTTTTGAATATTGCGTTTGTTTGTAATAAATGGTCAAATTTGGATCCGGCCAGAGATAAATCCTCTGGTGCCTCAATAGTTGAGACGCGTTAATGGGCTGGATAAATGCCTTTTTCAAAGAGGAAATACAACTTGAATTTATTATAGCTTCATTTTTTCTAGCTGATTCCCGCGGCTTCGGCCTCGTGAATTCAGTGATTTTGTTATAATATTTCGAGAGTTGTAATTTTTTTTGTGTTAAAACCTTACTGACAGTAAATTGGCCTATGTTTTTTTTAATCGTCACAGTATACTCCACGGGCTAAAGACCCGTGCCATTGTTAATTATTCTTCTTTTATTTATTATTCTTCTTTTTTGTTTTATTGTCATCTTCGATTTTTTTGCTTATTCATCTATAGTCCCAATGGTGAATTAGCCTATGTTGTCCCTTATTAATAAGGTATAACCGTTTTGGAAATTACTCGTAACAAACGGAAAAACAAAAACGTTTTGGGTGTAAAAACCATATCCTGACAATAATGAACAGGATTATCAATTTTGGTGCAGTCGCTTGGTAGCTATGCGCCTACATACATTTCGGAAATTTATTTTTATTTATATTATATATTGTTTATTTACCGATTTTAATGTAACTAGTGGTCGGATTTGGATCCGCTCTGAGGGGAATGTTTAAGTTAAACACTGGTGCCCCAATAATTGAGATGGATGGTTATGATGGGTTTTAATGGGTATTTTCACCTGGCCAGCACCGGCCATTAAGTCGCACTCTCCTAATAAAAGTATCATTTTCCAGCGGAAAAAAGACTTGAATCTATAGCCTTTAAATTTATTAAAAAAAAAGTTTATGGAATAAATTTGAAAATCTGTAATATAACTCAAACCAATTTCGTTTCGTTTCACTTGACGTGTTTTCGTCGTGTTGATATTTTTTGTGATGATATCACCGATGACGTCATTTCAGCGCTCGCTCCAGTCGACAAACCGGTCCCGCCGCCACCGACCTCCAATTATGTTAATGCTATTTCTCCACTCCTCACTCCTCGCACAAGTAGGTTGTATACCGGCCGCGATGTACCACTTAAATATGATTAGCTGAGTAGTAAATAAACTTTACCATAGTAAATCCCTCTTTTCCTTTAAAAATCCTACGTTATGCATTTTTAAACATTATTATACAAGTAAAAATATTTATTAAACCACAAAATAGCGGTTCACTAGCGGTACACACACAACAGTGGTTGGAGTGCTATAATGAGGAACAATCTCAGGATACACGCCGGTTCTAGCAATCTCAAAAAGTCTATCGAAAGCTTTTTAAGAACATACTATCGGTACAGTATCGGCGTACAGTCTAAAAATGCACGTCAGTTTCAATAGCTGACTCCTAACTGAATGAACAGCCTCGCAAAGTAGCCCCGCGTGGCAAATTCCTCGTTTAGTCAGGATGTGCCTCGTCCGAAGAAAATGCACGTGCTCCAAACAAAAAACGCTGCGCGTCCGAGGCTGCTCGTTCAGTCAGGACACGGCTATGGGCTTACAGTGCGTGATTGAGTTTGACGTTACAATAAAGACGCTGCGCACACGCAAGCGTTGCAATTAATTAGTGAATAGGCATGCTTTTTTAGACTGACACATCTATACAACGATGGCAATTTCTGCATTCCACATGTCAGTAATTTTATGAACAAGCTAAATATTTGATCTTATTCCTTTTTTAATTAGTGTGGTATGTTCAAAAATGATTTCCTAGCGTGCTAATCCGTCTGGAATATATTTATTGTTATATATAAAAATCAATCATTATTTGTTAGACACGCTAACATTCAGAAATGGCTGAACCATTGTAGATTCTGTTTATTTTGTTTTATTCCCCTTATTTCCGGAAAGGTTTGAAAGATAACAAAGAAAGGAAAAGTAAAAAGATTATTCTAAAACACTAAAATGATTAGTTTGTTACTTCCGATTACTTATAGGAGTCGTTCCTACTAGACTTTTAAGCTGACGTCCTATGTAATATTGTTATTTCATAAAGCATTCGGCCAGTGTTAAGTTTTATGGAATAGACATAAAGAAGATTGGATAATTGGCTAATAACAGACGACTTAAGTTCTTTGGCCATGCCTCCCGGCGTGGGAATGATTGCATTGTGCCATTCGTGGTACAGGGAAAAGTTGACCATCACCTAAGTAACTTCCGAAGACCATGGACATCTGCACAACCAGAAGGTTCGTAGATGCGTTGCATCTAGTTTTTGATGGTTTTGGCCTGCAAATTCGGCAAACAAGTAAATTAATGTGTAATTGACAAAAGACTGAAATAAAGACTGAATTTTATATGTGACTGGCTGTTACACGCGATTTTTTGCGTGTAAAATTGGGTGAAGAATTTTAGCGCGATGATATATAGCCTTTCTTGATAAATGGGCTATTTAACACTAAAACAATTTTTCAAATCGGACCAATAGCTCCTGAGATTAGAGCGTTCAAGCAAACAAACAAATTAACTCTTCAGCTTTATATATTAGTATTGATTACTTAAAAGATGTTTTTAGATTTAATATTTCATTTTTTTTTCATGACTTTAGCAGTAGGTTCGTCTGTTTAAAAATGAATACTAACGCCCATGACCAGCCTTCTTTATAAGCCAATGGCAGATTAGCAAGACCACCTGAATCTGACACTATCAAAAAAATCCTTTCTTAGCGAACCTCACCTAACTTCTATTCTTTTATATATTCTTTTCTTGATCCTAAGTTACTTCAATTCCCTTCCATTTGTTAATAAATTTAAGTGGAAACTTTGTTGGCGCCTCTAAGCACTTTAGATTAAACACTACCTTATTAATGTAGTTGTTTATTTCCTATACGAACGAATATTAAAAAAAAAAACAAATTATGATACAAATATATTATGTAGTATTAAAGTATCTTTCTGGGATTTTGATCATACTAGAAGCCACTTCATTTGTACGGTCTAAAAACCAAAACACACATATTAATCAAAGTAATTTTGCTTCAAAACAAAAGTATCTTCATCATAGAATAATGAAAGATTCAGTTCTAATCTAATTATATATTGTATAAAGGACAATAAATAAATATTTCATTATATTTTTCTGTCTTTCCAGAAAAGTTACCTCGAAATGTTCGGCTACTTAAGAAAAGACCATCCTGAAGTGGGCAACCTACTTATGGGAATTGTCTATAATTTTCATATATTTTCGATTTCTAACAGCAGCTGTTGTCAATAGCCTTCGAATAGCCGCAAATCGTTTCGGGGGCGTGAAATGGCCGATTTTGGACTATATATCACTTTGCACCGTGAAACAGGCGCCATGTGGCAATCATTACAGTCTTTTCGAGTCCGAATTTTATGTTGTAGAACATGGAAAAACATTGGATAAAACCAAAGCATATTACATCAGTTTTAATAATTCATTGTACTTGACAAATTATTATTTTACTTCTATGATTGTTTGTTAATAAACAGATTGACGGTCTGGAGTTCTTTTTAAGATTTTTTATATTCTATAACTAATATGCATCGTTAATTCGAAAGTAGTGTCTATAAAATAAGTGCATATTTAAAAAGTTAAAAGCTGAATTCAACGTTTGGGCACATAGTACTTTACAGAAAATTATAAAAATAATTAAATTGTAGGAGTGGTTGGTGTGATGATGCTATGATTGTGATTTTCGTGACTATCACTAAACAGCTTTACTTAGAACCTAGTGATTAGATGTAAATAATTATTATTATAAGGATCTGTTTCACCATATAAATTCAGCTCCGGATCTTGGGGGGGCTGATGCTCGCTTCGGATGGAAGTTTCATGGGGCGCTAACATCACATTATACAATGTCAACTCTTTATGACTAATCTTAAGATACCAAGCATTTTTAGCCGCTATAAAAATTTTTGTTATATGGAGAAAGTTAGAAAGTTAGCTAAGTATCACAATTTTCCATCATTTTTAATTACATGAATGGATTATACTATTGGAAACACATAATCTGTTAATTAACAGGTTATATGTGTTACATAAATGTCAGACATAATTATGTCTGACATTTTTTCTACACAATTATTTATGTTCTTTTATATCCATATCTTGGGATATGTTGGAATTATCTTCAAAAACCTATGATTTTAGGGGTTGGTTCCCATACATGCATGTGAAGGGGAGCTAATGTTATTTCATTCGAGCCTCTCGTGAGATATCATTGGATACCTCGATTAATATAAAGGCAAGGTTTCTTACTTATTGCGATAGCGCATAGACACAAGCTGGATCTTGGCCGAAAGTGACGCGATTTCTTGCGGTCCTGTGCCGGACAATTTGCCGAAGGTTTCTTAGACAATTTTTTTTAGTACTACATTAACTTTAAGAACGTTTCTATAACAAGTTTAACGTCTGCTATTGAAGTTATTCAACAAATACCTTTATCGCGTGTCAGATACGGAACTCTTCTATATAAGCGTGTCTTGACACACTCTTTGCCAGTATATTGATATTTAATTTTGTTATTTGCTTTACAATTTTAATTTACACATGTCATTTTTAGACAGCATATCTTCTCTCTTACGGGCCGTTTCTTCATTATTTAACATTGTGCCTTTGAAAACGCTCTCCGTATGGTACAGTTTTCTTTATACGTTTCAAACGAAAACAAGAGAACACTGTATTACGTTTTAACAAATATTTTATGTGTTGACTACTTATTTAATACTACCCTCAACCGGCGACTATGTCCGGGTTTTTTGTTTCAATATTCATACAAACTTTCAACCTCTATTTCAACCCTTGCAATTTTCATTTTCCTCACAAAAAGTAGCCTATATCCTATTCCAAGTTTCAATCTATGTTTATACCGAATTTCATCAAAATTGGTTCAGTGTCTTAGGCGTTATCATTGATAATATTAGTAAGGCTTTTATCCTACTTGAAAACGATAATTACAATCGCTTCTATCAGAACGAAGATGCGGGTAACAACTAGTCAAAAATATATGATTGTTTTCGACTCATCGCGCTTTTTATGTCAGATAATATGATTTAATACGATTGCAAAACTTCGCTAAGTAACTCAAAAAGAGTAATACCCCACTTATAGGCTAACTTAACATGCATTATTAGGTTTAATACATCGCTTGCACCACAAATAAAGTTTTTTTTAATTAAGATTAGGTATTACATAGATAGATAGAGTGGTCAACAAGTGTCTTCCTGGTTCAAACGGTTTTATATCTGCTTACAATTTTAAACGGTTTAATGTAGTGCTAGATAGAGATTATTTTTTAAAGCTTAAAGCCTTTGCTACGAGTGAGTGCGACTATAGCGAAAAATCTCGTACTGCCCTACCTCACGTTTAACATCTGTGGAGCCCGCAATGTGGATTGACTTTGATCCTGTTGGATCTTTCGTACTCTATGCTCTTCTTCTTCTTCCTAGCGTGATCCCGGTTAAATACCAGGGTCCGCTTAGATTGTAGAGGATGTCTGTGGGGCGAGTTAAGATAACCGATTGCCATCTGACGTCATCCTCGGAACCCCCACAATCTCTACAACCTTACGACACCGTTCCGCTTCAGTTGCAACTCGATGGATTTTCACGAGTAAAAAGCAATAAAGGTTTTCGCTGAATTAAATAATTCATCCAGCAAGACAACGCTTAAAACATAAAAAACCATAAAAATTGCGAGTTCCAACCTCTTATGTTATTTTCACTTCTTTCGTTTTTCATATAAATAATCTATTTATCTATTTATTCTAGTCCTATACTTTTATCTATCATTTATATACTTACGAAGAATAACAAAAGTATACAAAAGTCTATACTCTATGGCCCATAATAGCACCGTTAACTACTGTAACGATACTTCGTTATGACGCTATAATAACACACATATACTAATACCATAGACTTATGACACATGAAAAGTATAAAAGAGCCTGGCAGGTGACACGACAAAAAAAAGAAAAACGAAGATTTAGGTTTCCCGCGCTTTTATTTTCTTAATATATACATACATATACCATCGTCGACGTAACTAATACAAAAGCAATTTTGAGTCGTATTGTGAATGTAGTAAGGTAATAATTTCTCGAGTCACGAAAAAATTTTGCATTTTCAAATTTTTTAAAAACGTTTTTTAGTTTTTAACCGGTTTGCTGCTAGTTCTTGCATCTATTATGGTCTCCACGGTACAGATTCCCTAGTGTGGAGACTGCCAGTAAAGTGTTTTGGCAAACAGTCGATATGCAAACACAAACATTTTGTAAAGCAAATGTTGCTCTTGTACTATTGTGTTGCATGTTGTTGAAATAAATAAATTTCATTTCATTTCATTATTGTTTTATAGTTAATAAAAATGGAACAAAAATTTTGTACCGAATTTCACGTTTTTCTTTTAAAATAATATCATATAGAAAACCATTGCAGAGTTCTTCTTTTTAAAAGAAGACTAGCTATTCTTAATATTCCCATCTTACCTCCAAGTACGACTTCTGACAGGAATCAGCTCTAAACCACAACCCCCAGAGCGAAAGGCAGGGTCACTGCCTACTGCGCCAATGGGCCACTCAAATATATGTATATAGTCAGTCAATATGTATACATTGTGACTCTATGAACTGCTAAGAAAAATAATCTTTAAGACTGACAGATTCACCATTTAAAACTATTTTCATATTTAAGTAGAGATCACACTGGTCAAAATTCGGCCAGAAATCTTGATATATGTGTACCATATGCTTATTTACTCAGATTACAGAACCTGTAGTTCTATAATCTGAGCTTATTTAAAGCTATACGTATAACATCATAGGAAGGAATATTATAATGTTTGTTTGTGTTTTGTTTTAGGTATGTCTAGTATTCCCTTTTCCCCTCCTACTAATCTTAAATTAAAAGCTTGTATTAGGAGTGGGAAAAAGTCTCGACCCAGTAAGAATTGGATGGTGATATATAAGTAGGAACTTTATTTCTCGCGCCAAGTCTTCTAAAATCGATATGAGAGCTGTGACTGATGTGGCTGGAATCCAATTATAGCATTTATGGTTGGCTTTGTAGTTTCGACTTAAACTAGCACAATATGAAACATTCACCCTACAGCATTAAAAGGCATTATCATAATCGCTTCTAGCACAAAGAGTGGGTATAAAACTATCTGAACAGGGTATTAAATTCTTAGTGATTTTAAATTCACCCACACCATCGTTGAACAAATAAGGATCTTTAAGTTTTGCTTCAAATTTTACTCCCATAGTGGGTGGCAATTAAAAGAATTATCTCATAAATTGTTTTTTTTTTTATTAGGTAAGCTGCAACATTCTTCGATTTGTCTTGAACAGTTTTAGACTTAAATAGTTTAAGAAATCGTTAATCAAAGAGAGTAAAAACCTGAAATAGTTGTTACAGGACGAAGGAAATTATAGTCTATCCGCCGGCGACAGAGTACAATCGATTCTGTAATTACGCCAATAAATTCTGGCACCTTAACCCCAACGACTTTTGTTATAGTTGAAACCCGCAGATTATTAAGACTTCGGCACTTAGTCATTGTTAGCTTGTAATGGCTGTGCTTACAATAATAAACGTTCCTGGATGAATTGTCGTGAAAATTAAGCAATATTTGTTCATTTGTATTGTTTAGTGACACTCCGAAACTTCGGGTAGTTTAATGAACTTAAAATTTGGCGCCTTTTCGTTAATAAATTAATGTTATAACACTTTTACTTGGATAATAGCTGCTGTGATCCCATTCGCAAGTCCTAATTATTATTATAAATTAGCTTTTACCTGTTTGTTTACCCAGGTTAATGTAATTTTGCCATTTCTCGAGATGACTACTAATTTTGCGATGAAATATACCTTATGTACCTTTCCGTACCTTTCATATCTGTATACTTCAACTATTAGCAGCAGTTCCTTAAAATCTTTTCAATTATAATTACAAAGGTTATCTGGGCGCAACAAACACAACGGTTTATAAAAACACAGGTACGTACTTTAGATGTCGCGATAAATCTATGTATAAAAGCAAAAGTTCACCTATCAGGAAATCTCGAAAACCGCGGAACACACAGAGATGAAATTTAGCAAGGAGGTAGTTTATAGTACCTATTATCCGTTAAGAATGATTATTTCGATAGCGTCGGTTTAAGGAGATTTAAAGGCTCTCGTAATTTTTCGCAGACGGAGTAGTCCGAAACAGCTAGTGTATAAAGAATACGCGAAATGAATAACATCATAAAGCAGTTAAATTTAGACAAGTAATAATCGCATAAAATTGAACAAAAATATTATTAAAGCGAAACTAGTACGGGATTTATAAATAGGTTAACTTTTTTTTTCGGTTGGGGAAAATGTGAAGCAGAACGCGTGCCTCTTCATCCTTGATATTAAATTTTATCATTTTACCGGGCACGTCGAAATATCTTTGTTAAACAGACCGTGAGTAAAGCGTTTCGCATACTTTTTCAGCCGGAATTTATTAGTGTGGAAACCGGGAGCCGTGGGCATTAATGATACGAACGCTTGCTTTGCTGTAACTCCTTTAATAAGGGCATAAAATAGTCGGCAGAGAATTCTTGTTACGTTACGTTACGTTTGAATACTAGCGACGTGACCCAGCTCTGCACGATACACATATAAATTGTTGAAAACCGCATTAAAATCCGTTGCGTGGTTTTAAAGATCTGAGCGTACAAGATAGGAAATTGAATTTGTTTTATACTATGCGAAGATAACCTTGAAGATTTAAGTTATGTTAAGTGAGATTAAATATATATATGTGAGTGATCCTCATTAGGCAGCAGGAAATTGCCTCTACCCACCTGGAATTAACCATTCGAAATCATATATTTTAAAAATTTAATATAATTATATTACCAGCCTCATAAAAACTGCCCTGATTTTCTGTTATGGCTATACTTATCGTGTAGTAAATTAATCTTTATTGATACTTATTGGTATCCACAAAATTTTTTTTAAATAATATTTGACGTTTGTATAAAAGTAGGCAGTAGTCCAAATAATCAAATCAAATCAAAATCTATTTCAGGTTTGTTACTTTGTGCCTTTCAGGTTTTAAGGAATAATTTGTCTAGCATTCTTATTTCGTTTAACTCACATCCATGTAACTTTACTCAATCTGCTTGGCCAAGGCCCTTATTTATTTTGAATTGGATGGACATTTAGCTGAACTCGCTTGGGAGATCTGCAATGGCCGGCGCATTTGAGTTTGTTTATCTTTTCCCTGCTCTGTTGAATTTAGGTTTGTCGCTTCGTTTTCTGCCATAAAATATAGTTTCAGGACTAGATATATTTTCTGTTTGGTCTGTAATATTCAGGGTAAAATAAAAAAAAAGTAATTTTGCATTTTTAACAGAATTTAGGTTTTTTTTATTTAAATTTAAATCTCAACCAGGCCTGAAATCAAAATGAAGTATTTTGTGTGTGTGATAAATATTAGAATTTCTTACTTATTATTTTTATAGGCTGGCTTCGTTTATTAGTGAGTCCGGAGAAATCTGAATCTTCTGAGAAAGATTGGTTTATTTATACATTGAAGGTGATATAAAATGTATCGACGGATTAAATTCTTAAGTAAAAATTCCCTTTAATTATTTTTAGTTAATTGCGTAGGCTTATTTAATAAAGAATAAATATTCTAGGGAATTACTTTTGGTTTTAAGCAGTTTTTCCCTACATCCTTTGCTCCAGCTATGAAACGCAGGGTAGTGTTGGAAAGTAAAACGACGTTGATTAATTTTGAACCTCTTCCTTTTTTAAACTCGATTGAAAAGTTCTTTCGACAACATTTTGCTACGTTTCATGGATCTATGGTTCGTTGATATTCGTTATTTTTTTATTTTACACGGGGCAATCAAGCTGGCGGCTCATCTTGGTGATTTCCGACGTTCATGGCTACCTGCATGACCAGGACGCTAGCGAAGCGTTGCCGGCCTTTTATAATGAGTTTAGGCCACCGGAAAGTCTTGAAAACCGAACGAAATACGACAAAAATACCAACACTTGACGTGACAGCATTGCCGCCTCTTCACGCCGATCTCATTTAAGAAAGAGGTACTGGTACCCGGACGCAAAGGCTTAATTTGGCTACAAGCGTGGCGCTACCTGTACCTGTAATTAGAAAGACGGGAGTACAGGAAAGAGATGGATTAAAAGGATATAAAGGCAGATGGAGAGGAGATAATTGATCAAATTATCCACAAAGTACTAATTTAAAAGCAATATGGCCATATATTTAAGCTACACAGATTTTAGGTAAACAAGGCCGGCGTGTTTATCCGATAATGATGCTGTTAGAGCGATAGCTGGGTTAGCTCTATCAGGAGCATTTAATGGCTTTGAAGTTGATCCCGTTTATTGCTATCTATATTGTAGTATCCACTGATACTACGTAAATATTATTAAATATTTATGTCATTATACTCACCAAATTAGTATATGCGTCATACTCACACTGATCGCAATGTACCTAGATAGTTGTTGCCAAGTCAACGGTCGTAACACAACTCCTCGATTCCCCGGTTGTCTCTGTATTTATACTCTTATGAACAACTACCCTCCTCTATGTAACACTACATATTTTACTGACATAACACAACTAGTATATATTTACCTTTTTAGTATCTGCCCTCTGTTCCCTTGCTACGCAAAGACCTGTCTCAATTCAATTCAAATCTTAAATTAAATTCGAAATTAAATTCAAATCTTAATGCCTGTGTTATAGGTAACAGTCACCTGTTATACGCAAATTTTTTTTTTGTTCAGAAATATGTAAGTACATATATATAGATAATACACCCAGACTCGAGACAGACGATTAATTGGGGGTTGAAGTCCAACATTTATAATTCTACATCTAGTGTATTATACATATAAACCTTTCTCTTGAATCACTCTGTTTGTTCGTGTAAGCCGCATTGAAATCCGTCGCATAGTAAAATAGATCTATATAAAGGTGAGATAGGTATGTAAAGTTTTTTTTAGATAAATACTTAGAATTTAGATGGAAAATTGATTAATTCAATATACACAAAGTCGAGGGCTAATTTCTAGTTTTTATAGATTTAATAACGGCGCTAGCAGACGTCGTCTTGCCTGATACGATCAGACGAAATGTATAGTGCACCTAGAAATTGATTTGCAACCCTAAGGTCGAATGTCGTTTGCACGTCAATTAGTTAAAAGGCTTATTTTTGCTTGTTACGCATAATGTTAATTACCAACAATAACCCTTAGCAAAATTTTCTTTAACTAGGAGCTGTCGTCCGAAATAGTAAACCATTTTTTTTGTTTTTTTATAACAAAAACTTCATTAATATTTTGTAAATTTCCATTCCATGATCAGAAATTAACATGAAGGGTAAACGGAGACTCTATGTCATTTTGAACGAACTCTACTATCATAGTAATAAGGTTCAAATTTCGACAAAATAACGTCTCTGTGCCCACCGCATCATGAATTATGCAACCATCCGTTTCGTTGCGAAACACTCTGATTAAAGGTGCCCGGAGCCCTTGCGTTTATTACTTGGCAACGCTGGTTCCAAATATATGTATTGGATTTTCACCTTTCGAATTTATGAGTTCGAATGTACATAAGGCTTAAATCAGTATGCAGTCGCTACCCTATTTAAGTGAGTAAATAAAATTCAATTTAATCTTATGATTGGAACTACGTTCAGTTTCCTTTTGAATGCAATTGATTTTGAAAATCTATTGGACGGGGGATTATCACAGAATGGTTACAATAAAGAATTTTGAGAAATCGATTACTCTTCAATATCACGATCCAATTTGCACATTTAATTAGTTTTTAATTTGTGTTTTAATGTTAATGACATTTGAAATTGCCTTTTAAAAGGCGCGTTTACTTAGAAATTGTATTAATTCAGTAATTTTATCGTTTTAAGAAAAATTTATAAATGCATTTAAAATAGTCGCCGTCCTTGTTTCTATTAAAAACGGGGCTGCTTTAACAAATCCATTGAACGTTGCAGTTGTACATGATCGTCGGTTATCAATCATGCGAGCTGCAGCTTGTTCTTTTTAATATACAGTGGCCAAGAGCGTGTCATGGCACGATATAGAAGGGTTCTGTATCTGATACACGATATAGGTTATGTTTAATAACTCCAAAAGTTGTTATCCGTTTACACTCATAATAACATTCCTAATAAATTTTTTTTGCAGGTCCTATCAACATGGAATATTTCATGTCTCTACATCTAATACTTTGGATACCCATTTCGGTAGCCATGTTAGAGAAATAAATTAACACTTAACTAGTTGCGCACGCGATTTCGTCCGCGTAAAATTAGGTAAAGAAAATAGATTCAATTATAACTTGATGATATATAACCTTCCTGAATAAATGGGCTATCTAACACTGCAAGAATTTTTCAAATTGGTAAAGAAGTTCCTGAGATTAGCGCATTTAAGCAATCAAACAAACTCTTCATATTAGCTGTGCCCATGACTTCGCCCGCATAAGTTAAGTAAAAAAAAACATATATTCAATTTTAGCGTGATGATATATAGCCTATAACCTTTATAAATTAATGGGCTATCTAACACCGAAGTAATTTTTCAAATGGGGCCAGTAGTTCCTTAGATTAACGCACGCAAGCAAAAAGACGAACTGTTCAGCTTTATATATTAGTATAGAAGTATAAATGTATTTATTTATACTTTATTACACACAGAAAGAAATCCAAACTAAATGTTATTCCGAATAAGGGATTTGTTCTCTGAGTATTGAAATTCAAAGAGGGAATGCTGCCAGCATTTTAGGTACTTACGCTTTCATCAGAGGGCCTAACAGGAACTTTCCGAACCGAAGTAACTGGACGAGTCGACTTAACTAAGGATTATTATTTATTAATGTTCGTGCTAGAACCACGGCTTCTAAAAATGTATGACTCTAATGTATTCTAGTTTGATTTGCTTTCGTTTATTCTAATCGTAGTATTTGTTTTGTTTAACATTTATTATCATATTATTTGTTTTTTATATTCATTTGCAATGTCCTGAATGGGCTTCATATGCCATTGTGTGTAAGCAAATTATGAATAAATGATGAAAAGATTAGCATTGATTAAAAGCGTGACACGATTAAGACTAGCTTCCTGTGGGCCTAAAACGAACATTTTCATCCTAAGTAAAGTCGACTCGTCCACTTACTACGGTTCGAAAAATCACTCACTCGGGGACACGACAAGCCATGGAAGGAGATTCATCTTATTAGTTTAATGGTGCGTTTACGACAAGAGGGTTTGGGGACTCAAACTTGAAAATTCACAATTCTAAATACTTTTCGTCCCTTAATACTTCTTCGAGTGATAAATTCTAAAGAGGCGTTTATATCGGCTATGGATTTTTACGGGACCTCTTTTTTTAAAGCATTTTAATAAAGAAAATTAAGGTTATTAATTTTTATTCAAGTAAATAATATTGTAATGTCTCTTTATAGTGTTGAAATTATTCTTTTGATTTTACTGGCATAAATTTTTCATCTAAAATCAACGTTCTTTGACAAATAGCCGAGATTATAAGATGTAATAGGCTTATATAATTTTAGCGAGAGTTCCACGAAATATACAAAGTTATTAAGTTTGACGCGAGGATGTTGTTCCTGACAGCTATACCTTTATGATGCAAATATTTTTCGAAGAATATGATCACATATTATGCTGTCAACGGAATTTGTAAATTGATACTTTGACATTTTAATGTATTGATTAACAAAATGGAAAAAACATCTTTTATACATTGATACATTATTATTAGAATAAAAATTAGGTGTAATACGCAAAAGATAATTTTACGGGTATTGAGTTTTTGTATCGAGTTTGTTGAAAATTCAACTTCCATTCAAAAAAAAAAAGGCCAAGAGCGTGTCAAGACACGCATAGAAGGTTTCCGTATCTGATACGCCATAAACGTATTTGTTAAATAACTTCAAAAGTTATTGTCCGCTTGCGTTCGAAATAATTTTCCTAATGAGTTTTTAGCATGTTCTATCAATATGGAAAATTTCAAGACTCTATGTCTAATAGTTTCGAAACGCTAGGAGGGGACCACCTTACGGGTCGACAGCCGGACACAGTGAAACTATAAGCGTTCCTTGTACTACGGAACCCCAAAAATTTCGTTTTATGATATATAGATCAATCGTTATTTTAGTCTCGCTAAAACTCAGAACCATTTCGAATTCTGTTTGTTTTTTTATTCCCTTTATTTCCGGGAAGTTTTAAAAGAAAACAAAGAAATCATAAGTCAAAAAGTTGTTTAAAATAAAAATATGCGAATTTGGTTGCTACTTCAGAATACGTAAATAAAGGCTGGCATGCGTAAAATTATTATTTCATAAAACATTCGGCCCGTTTCATGTTTTATGTAAAAGACTTAAAGGAGATTAGTAAATTGGCTAATAGCAAACGAGCCAAAATTTTGACAAGATAACATCAGTCGGGTTTTCTAGTTTTTAATTGTTACTAATAAAATTAGTAGAATAGAATATCAAACCTGAACGTTCTCTTCATAATATATGAAGAGAACGTTCAGGCTTGATATTCTAAATTAAAAGCAGTACTAGTACTATTTCAAATAATATGAAATTTCTTGTCGTTTCGCAGGAGTTTGGTAACGCACCCCGTGAAACGAGAATTTTATATATTATACATGTGGAAAATAACTCTGTCTGTTACGTTTTAACGTCTAAACCATTCAAACAATAATAAAGAATTTCCGTATAGAGATAAATTGGACCTTGGAGAAGGACATAAGCCATTTTTTGTCGCTAAAATAAAAATTTGATAAAAGTGAAATAGGGGTCCAAAAGTTTGTAAGAAAGTCGAAGAAAATAACTTTTTTTTCCTTTATATATTCCATCAAACAGAAAATAATTCTACACTAATATATAAAACTGAAGAGTTTGTTTGCCTGAACGCGCTTATCTCAGGAACTGCTGGTCCGATTTGAAAAATTATTTCAGTGTTAGATAGCCCATTTGTCGAAGGCTATAGGCTATATATCATCACGGTAAAATTTTGAACCTAATTTTGCGTGGACGAAGTCACGAATAACAACTACTAAAATACTAGATGGAAGTGACACTCTTTCTTTCTTTAAAAAAACCGACATCATATCGTCAAAACTGGACGAGACTGAAATAGCACCACAGGAGAACACGCGCTTTTTTCTAAAAAACACCAAAATCGTTTCATCCAACCGAAATTTCTGAGATATCAAACATAAAAAGTAGTAAGTACTACACAAATTGACAACCTCTTCCTTTTTTGAAATTGGTTGAAAATGGAATATATAAGAGTAGGTGTATGGAAAGTAATAACAGAAGTTTAAAAAAAGTTCTTTAGTCTTATATAATAATAAAAAAACTTTTATCATATTTGAAAGCTAACATTATATTCTACTCTTAAAGGATACTTGATTGATTGATTTCTTTATTGTACACATAAAACAGGTAAAATACACAATATAAACTATTACAAAAATATAACTTAACTAAAATGTGTACAAAGGCGGGCTTATTCCATAAAGGAATCTCTTCCAGCCGTCTTACGTGTGCGCTTGAATTCACACTTTCGTCCATCAATGCCTCTCTTGCCGGCCGCTGCAGTAATGTACTATTATATATATATATATACACACACATATATGTGTATATTGTTGAGGCTAGTAACCATGAACAAACAGTCCCCATAAGACAATTACGGCAGCGTGGACGGTACGCTGCATACTAAGGTCTAAGCGATCTTGTAAGTTTAATTTTATACGGCCAATGTTACGGGAAACAACTAGCTTTTTATATATGAAAGGAACATGTTAAGGCTCTAATTAATTTATTTTCAGGAGCAAGAAGTGGCTATAGGGCACTTGGCAAGCCCCTGCAATGCTATATGGAAGTCTGTCTGTTCGTTACACAATATCAATCAATTGTTGGTAGACATGACTGCGGCTGGATTTAATTCGATCAACTTAGAAAAAGCACTTGTAAGGTACTTGATTTTTTAATATACTAACTAACTACTAGCTGTAATTCATTCAATTTGTTGAATTTTGAGGTTTTTATTTTTTTTGTACTTGAACCCCAATTATTTAGTTAACGGCAAACCTTTGTTATACCTCATAAAATCAACCATCTACAAGTGACATTCCCATCCAAACAGGTCCAGCCATTTCTGAGATTACCCATACGAAACAGAGAGACAGACAAACACACAGGTTTAAAAAATGTTTTAACTTGCGTTTTTCATGTAGGTATCATTGTATAAGTAATCTCGAAAACCACGGGACGTACAAACACTTGGTGAAGGAAGTAGTTTTTAGTAGACATTTTGCTGAGAAGAGATATTTCGTTATGGCGAGATTAAGGACGTCTCTTGCAAGTTTAACGGTTATGAAGTCGCGGGAAAGAACTAGTCTTTTATATACAATTGTGATGATAATTTCAGAAATTACATACAAGGCATGACGCGTCCGGACAACTCGAAGCGTCTGAACGGTTTGCTGAAGGAGACCGAGACATATACGTATACCGCGGAGTGCCCTGCCGGCGGTTGCGTGTGCGTTACCGACACCACGACCAGCCTACGCCAGTGCATGGCCGCCATGTCTGCGCAGGGCTCTAGCAACGACTTCACATACAAACTGTGGGATATATTAAGAGGTATCTTTTTTTTAAATATTCAGTACTACCGGACGCGGCAGACGTTGTCCTGTCCGTTTGTAGGCTTACTCTTACTATTGATTTTGAATATCAAAACAGCGCCATCTATTGGTCGCTTAACCCACCGACCTCCACACGGCCGCTCTCTAATTTAAAACGCCCCCGCAACTTAAATCTCTCATATCTTTTAAGATATTCATTTTAACGATATGCTGTAAAGGACAATTTTGATCTGCATTAAATTTACAATGTATCTAGCGTATTTAATTCGATGAGAATGAATACGATATTCTGTAAAATAGCTGCGTAAATGGTTCATTTTTTTTTTTTAATATGTAAAAGATAAAAATGATTACTGTGGGTTTACCTTAAGAGATAGACATATGCCATCCCTGATTTTTTTATAGAATTTTTTAAGATATGCAATACCGTACTACATCATTTTGATCTCGTAAGGTTTAGCCAGTGCACGCAAAGTAAAACCTCTCTACCTTTGTAAACATATTTTATAAGTTACAATTACTTTATAATTTTTGTAGTACATAAATAAATAAATAAAAGCAGAAAAAATATTATTTTACAACATTAGGCTAGAAATCCCGAAAATTCTCGCCATTTATCTACTATTATATGTTTGTATTATACATAGTAACCTTCTCCTTGAATTGCTCTGTGTAATGACGAAAATCGCATTAAAATCCGTCGCGTAGTTAAAAAGATTTACACATACAAAGACTGGAAACCACTACATTTTATTTTATGCAAAGATAATGACGAAATGAAATCTGTGAATGCAAAAGTAACTGATTGCATAGTGATGGATATATCTGAGAGGTATTGAAGAAATTGTTATTTGGTACCTACCGTTTTCTTTTTTTCATAAAAATTAATAAATTACTTACATGACTTCTAAATGATATTTATTTTAGATTGTGAAAACGCCGAGGAACTGATAACATTGTTAATACAAACGCTGAAATTCATTTCGTCAGGAAAAATACGACCTTTTGTAAGTAAATTTACATTTTCAATGTTAGATTTTCGTCAATTTTTTTCCCACATTCAATATCTTGTTAATAACCGTGTCCTGACTGAACGAGTAGCCTCGCGAGGTAGCCTCGGACGTTTGCCGCGCAACGTTTTTCGTTTGGAGCACGTACATTTCACTCGGGCGGTCCTGAGTGACCGAGGAATTTGACTCGCGGGGGTTGCCTCGCGAAGCTGCTCGTTCAGTTATGACATGACTAATTACATATATTTTTCTGCATTCATTTTCTTGTTATTGGTTAGCTCTCAACATAAAAGCTAATATCTTAAGACAATATTACTCTTATATACGTAGATATAATGAGGAAATTCCTGACTATTTTTTTGGACCATTATGGGTGGATTCCATATATTTTTTATGCTTTTATTGTTACTAGAGATTGCCTGGTGGTCCAAATCCAGCCAAAAAACCGTCGTTTAAACTACTCTGCCACAATCTTACAGTAAAATGTGTACATGTGTGTGTAAATCGTTTGACATTTATGTGCGTGAGATTTTATTTTAATCATTTAGTATATTTATAATGCATATTTTATAAAAAATATTCACACGCCTTCCTTTATATATAGTTGTGCCAATTTTCATACTCTTCCGTCCGTGCAATTTTCGTAAAATGGTGTCGAAAGTTTTCGCTTCACATATTAATATATACATTATAATTGCCAGATTGACGTTAACAACAAGAGTTACCTCTCGAAACTCGTGTTGAAGTTATCTCGAGGCCACTCCCAAACGGCTAAAGTACTGAAAAACTTGCGGTCCAGTCCGCCGCAAACATTATCGCTCGTCGCGCAAGTCGGTATGGAGAAGACCATGTGGGAGTACACCAGGGTGATGTCGCTCCTGGAACACTCGTTCTTCATAGCTGGAATCTGGAATGCAGACTCAAGGTATAAATGACTAACATATTTCTATACAACTGTCCAATACATTTCCATAAAATTGACTCACATATATCTATACAACTGACTAACATATTTCCATACAACTGACTAATATATTGCCATACAACTGACTAACATACATCTATACAACTGACAAACATATTTCCATGCAACTGACTAACATTTTTCCATACAACTGACTAATATATTGCCATACAACTGACTAACATACATCTATACAACTGACCAACATATTTCCATTCAGCTGACTAACATATTTCAATACAACTGACTCATATATTCCTATAATTAAATGAGGTACAAAAATCATTAATATTCCTTGTGATAATTTCGTTAAAGTTGAATAAACCACTCTGGAAGAAACTTATATTTTATATTTCATTATCAAATTACTAAAACAATAAATAAATATAACATTACATTAGGTATTATAAAAGAATTCTATTTAAATGTGAAAGGTTAAATTTAATAAAAGACAATTATTATAACTTTTTAATTATTACTTAATACAACTACTATGATATGTTATAACGATAAAATAAATTATGGCTTCTTTAAACAAAAAACCAATCTGTTTTCAAGGTCCCACGAGTCCATAGAACAAATAAACCAAACCATTCAAGACATGACGATGGGAGGGGAGTTCACTTTAAACCCTTTCGAAACCCTCGCAACCACCGAAAATTCGATACGCTTGGACACTGAATCATTCTGTATAGAAGACCCCAACGAATTGACCATTGATGATTTTGCGTCATTGAAAAAGCACGGGCTAGTGAGATGTGAGGTGAGTGATTTAAAAGTTACATTGACCAAGAAAATTTATAAGGCAAAATTTGGTTTTTTTTTTATAATGGAGCGGTGTCTAGGGAGTTTAAATCCAAGTTTTCGGGATCCTCCCCCGTGGCATCAGCTGACACGTTGAAAAGAGGCTTTAAATCGTTTTGTCGCTCTAGCGACCAAAACATTCAACTCACAAAAACATATAGAAATATTTTTTGATAAATTAAATTTACTGTAATTTTGGCTCTATAACTTTTAGACATAAAACCAAATTTGAAGGCCAAATACACGACAATGGTAGCCACAACAAAAAGCTGTGTATAAACCTTGCCTTAATTTAAAAAGACTTTTTCAATGATATCACACAGGATGGGTTGAATTAAAAAAAAAGTAAAATTATTATTATTTTATGATGATATAAATAAAACCTAACTACACATATGCAATACCGGACTGTAAAAAATTTAATGCATTATCTTCTCCAATATACCACGAAAAAGTAAAAGAAGAGATACTTTGGTAAATTGTAAATTTATTAACATATTTTTCTTAAAACTTCTATAATAATGCCAGAATTAACGCACATAATGATTTTGCAACTACCAACATAGAACGATCAGATAAAGCTTACACTGGCGGAACTGACAAACTTGA
Source organism: Charaxes varanes (assembly GCA_024363005.1). Taxonomy (NCBI): domain Eukaryota; kingdom Metazoa; phylum Arthropoda; class Insecta; order Lepidoptera; family Nymphalidae; genus Charaxes; species Charaxes varanes. Next base: position 26,594 of record JANCMC010022735.1, read on the forward strand.
TTAATTAGAATAACAAAAAGAAAGAACTAGATCACTTCAGTCGTTGAGAAGGACACAGGATGGAGTACAGATGTACTCGTAGAAAAACTTAGAGATAAGATACGATATAGTGAATTAAGGGCTAAAATAATAGACGCCCTTAAAATATAGTCTCAAATCAAAGTCGAATTGGGCGGCATATATGTAGCATGCAAATGTAGCATGCAATGCATGCAAGCGTTCCGTACCTTTAAAGGGAAAGTTATCCTTATAGGATCACTTCCGTCGTCCGTCCGACCGTCCTTCTGTCTGTCTGGAAAGGATTGTTACGGACAGTATAGGGGAGTGACAGCAGCAGCTAGAGTGCTCCGAGGTCGCGTACCCGTAGTGGATCTGACCAGCTATCGGACAGACAAATGAAGATCCAGATGCGATGCCGGCCTTTGGGAAATGAGTATAATCATTTTTGAAGTACTTGAACTCTTAGCCAATGTACAGAGAAACTCCGAAATTGGAGGACGTTTCGGTATAATCTATCCAAACACAAGTTACAGTATAGATGTTTCGGTCTAAAAATGCACGCCACTGTACTAATTAATAGAAACGCTTGCTTGTGTGTAGCGTTTTATTGTAAACTGAAACTCAACCACGCACTGTAAGACTATTGACAAGCTTGCGTGTTTGCGTCTACACGCTATTTTGAATGTAAAGGTTATTAATTTGGAGGGGCACGCATTTTTAGACTGTACGCACTCTACTGATCTATAGAATTTTATTGCAATCGAATCTATTGAACGCGCTAATCTCAGGAAATACTGGTCCTATTTGAAAAATTATTTCATTGTTAGATAGCTCATTTATCGAGGAATGCTATCGGCTATATATCATCTCGCTAAGACCAATACGAGTCGACCACCATTAAAAATCGGGGGCTTTTTTACCTTTTGAGAGCTTCTAAAATTTACGCAGACGGAATCATGGGAAAGGCTAGTATTTAATAAGAATATTTGCATTATTAGCGGACACGGCAGACTCATCTGTTATTACCCAATTAACCAATCTCCTTTATGTCTTTTTCTTGCTCTACATTCTAAGAAATAATAGTGTTTTTAAGAACGTCTGTCAAAAGTTGTTTCTGAAGTAGCGACCAATTCTGCATTCTTTACTATTTTTAAGTAATCTTTGGGCTTATCCAAACTTTTTGCTTTTTTAAACCTTCCCTTAAATAAGGGGAATAAAACAAAACAAACAGAATTTAGATCCATCCAATCCCTTACACTTCCTTAATCTCGTCGTATCGAAAAATCCGTTTTTAGCGGATGTCTACAAACTATTAACTGTGTGCTTCCTTGAGAAATTTAATCTTTGTACATTTCGCGGTTTTCGAAATTTTGAGAGAAAACTTCACATGATTGTTCTTTAACTATGTCATATATTATAATATAATTTGCAATATTGATTATTAAATATTAATGAGAATTTAATGATGAAAATAAATAAATATTTTTGAACGCCTGAACGGTAGGATGTAAATACATAGTTTTAAGAAAAAATGTATGTATATAAGATATGTATGTATATAAAAATGTATGTATATACATTCTAGACATAAATAAATTGAATTTGAATTTAATTAAAGTAGTCTAGATTTTTGAATACTGGTTAAACTTTTAAAAGTATGTAAATTTATCTCTATAATAGTGTGTTATTTACGTCAAACGTCAGTACTAGACGTATGCGCGTGTTTTAATTGACTTTCGAAAGTGGAAGGTTGTTTTGATTATTCCATTAAAAATAGATATTGTACGCCCCACGGGTAGTGCTCTACTCTCATTAAATCAAATTCGAGCCATTTCGTGAACGAAAAATCATTCCATTTCTTTGGTATAGCATTTATTAATAAATATAAATACACATCGCTTAAGATGAAAGTCGTGTTTTAACACTTTCGATACTTTGGAAGTATAATAATTTTATGTAGTGTAAAAAAACTGAATAAAAATATACGTTGTCCGGATGTTTGTATGTGTGTCAACTTATCACGTTAAAGTTTTTTTTTTATTTAAATTTTACTGTCGTACAATTTTATTTTAAAATTATTCATGACGTAAACAAAACTAATTAAAAATTTAACCATTCTAGCGATCACCGGCACATCGAAATTCGCCCACAAACCTCCTTGCATACAGCGATATATATTGTTCTATTCACACAAAAAGTGTAGCGGTAAGGAATTGCTGTAGTACTGAGGGTTTTGTGTCCTTACGTTACTCGTTGCCTAGAAAAAATACAGTATCGAATAAATTTATATTTCTCAAATAACCTTTTTAACAATTCCAGAAAAGTTTAATAGCTGACAGTCTAAGCTGGACTAGAATCTGATGGTATTCTGTGATATTGAGTTCTACTCCATACATTAAATAATCTTTCTTTCTGTAAAAAAACCGACTTGAAATTGTCAGAATTGGACCACAATTAAATGGGACCACGCGGTAAGCACCAGCTTTCAAATAAAAAAAGAATCTTCAATATCGGTTAATCCAATCGAACGTTTTGAGGTTACGTACATTAAAAAAAAACAACAATCGAATTGAAAACTTTCTCCTTATTTTAAAGTCGGTTGAAAAATGTCAAATAAGTACCTGTGATATGAGTGGTGCATGTTGAGGATACGCTAGCGTGTGAAGAATTGCCGATCAAGTAAACAAACACACAAACAAACTCTTCAGGTTTATATATTAGAATAGATTAAATAAAAGAATCGTCCAAACGTGTTATTATGTTTTTAGATTTGAACGTTGAAAGTGCAGGCATTAATAAATATTTCTGTAGATTATCTAAATTGCCATATATGTACTTGTCTCGAATTTTGTTTTCCGAGAATTTCAACAAAAAGAAACGGAAAAAACCCACGTATATAAATTGTCTACAAATATAGTTAGCGAATTTTTTGTTTTCTCGGAAAAAATTGGACTTCCTCAAGCCGTTGATAGATGATTTTCTTTCAACGATCGAAAATTGTACGTACCTATAATGCCGAAGCCAGGCATAGGTCAAAGTGTTTGTACATTTTCGTCCTTGAAGACTACAAAGTACTACAAAACTGCGCAACTACACAAAGTCCCCGGCCACGCTACATGATCATTGAAATGATCACTCAAACGAAGCTTTGCGCTTACTGTCCAACACATAAATCCTCTTTTTGTGAAAGTTCAATAGAGAAGAGAAAAAGAACGCGAGATTTGGTGCCAAAAAAACTGTCAATTTAAAACTGACTGAAACACTGATTTTCGTTAATTTATTTTGTTTATAAAAGTTTATTTGTATACTTGCTGAGGTAAATCTTAAGAACATGAATTATATAGCATTGTTCCAATAGCTAGAAGAGTTAAATTTACATGTTTAGCTTGCAAGGTTACGTAGGGACAAACACTACATCCGGCGATAATCAGTGGCTTTAGATGCAACAAATGGTTTCAAGTATTCTGTTCGTAAGTAGCTACCAGTACTGCATTTTTAAAACTTCCCTGAAATAAGGGGAGTGAAAGGAAACGAAATAAATATAATAAATATAAATATATAAGACTATATGACACACGGACGTCTGTTCCTATGGTAGACAACTTAATGCCTGTGTTATAGGTAACACATTCGCTTTCGGCTATATCTTAGCAACATATGTTTATATCTAAGTACATGATTTACTAGCAGACCCGGCTGCGAGTCGCTTTGGCTGAGTGGTTTAGGAAGAATTTAAAAGACAATACTTAATAAAAAAAAGGCAATTAAAAAATAAAAACTATGCTATTTCTCAAATTGGACCAAATTACACGTAAATGCCAACTTTCATGAAAATCAGTTGACTTGGTAAGGAGTTTACTGAAAAGATACATATAGTATAACCCAAAATCTTCAAAATTTTCCTTGCTTTTAATAAATTCCTACAAACGTATTTAAAATTAAACAAACTTTTATTTGGACTGTTAAATTGGTATCTTTTTTCTCTGATATTTATGTAATTTTAATTGATTATTAAGACATATTGCCCGCTATAAGCTGAATTTGGCTGTACTTTTTAGCTTTATAAATCCTCTGTGATAACCCAAATTCGCAATAAAGGAATTCCTGCATAGAGAGCATCATGAAAAATGTGAAGTTACATTTTTCACACCTCTATTGCTGTATACCTGCCAAAGCCACGATTACTCGAACTTCATAATGGGCCATTGTTCTTACCAGTATTAAGAACATGCACTGACAAACTTTCAGCTTTTAGAAAATACCATAAGGCTGGCGGCTCAGGGGCTCTTAGTCCATAAGTTTAAATACAAAATTAAGACTAAGTGAAAAGAAGAAATACACAATTTATATAAATATTGATAATTCCGGACTTTCTAGTCGCTATCATCCTTATCAGATCGCGTCGATCCTTAGCAGGTTCTTGTGAACGGACATATTAAATTTACTTAGCATTTATCAAGCAGGCTTATCAGTAAATTGACTTATTGCCTGGTTAATGAAATGGAGAACTTATCGATTCAATGATATCGCTAGATTTCCATCGAGATGACTTAAGAAGCGATTTATAATGATTTGTTAGGCAACTAGCACACATTTAGCAAATAAGGCAGGAGTGATTACGGGACACAATTGAGAGCACAAATTTATATAATTATGAAATAATTCAATCTTTCGATGAATATTGTCTTTTATAAATAAATATATACAGGACTATTCGACACACGAACGTCTGTTCCTAAGATAGACAACTTAATGCCTGTGTTATAGGTACCAGACGCCTGTTATAAACAAAGATTTTTTTGTAGAAATATATACATATAAATAATACACCCAGACTCAAGGCGGAAATTGAACCCACGACCTCCGGAACGGAAGGCAGGGTCACTGCCCAATGCGCCAACAGGCCGATCAATGGATTATACAGTCTCTAAATTCGTTGCTTTTCATACTAAAAATATAGTGTATCATTCATAGTATGTACGGTATATATCTTTTTTAAATATCAATATAAAAAAGATATGGCTAATTAGTCGTACAAATAAGTTTTATGTTTCGGTTTAGAAAAATAAAACTACGCCCGATCTATTACCTGATTAAGTGGGGCGATATAAGCAATAAATTACAGATAAATAGGTATACTTGACTCCGTAGCATGTACAGAACTCTACCTCATTATTCCTAACAAGAGTACGCTCGTATTAACAGCTACGCGACCAGCATTTTCACACTATCTCAGCTCGTAGCAATCAAAAATGATTGGCTGCAAAATTTGCCGTATGGTTGCCTATTTGCGCTTGTAACACAATTTTAGAAGTTCTTCTGAAGACTCGAAATGATTCAAAACAACTATAGGAACTTTTTGCTTATATACACTATAAGCAAAAAGTTCCTAAAGGTCTCGATTTTGCTAGTACAATTTTTTTTTCGAAGTTTCAAACTCTCCGTTTTTATATTGCGGCGCTGCGTGATGCGATACAATTCGGTGCGGTACACTGCGATGTGGTGCGACATGCAGCGGTACGCACGTTTAAATTGACTGGAGACAGCCTGGTCATCAAATTCAGCCACAATCTTTAGATTTGCACACTTTATTTATTTAAAGCTATATACAAATTTTTACTTTATAATATTTGACCATTAATATTTTTACCGTCGTCATGCCTACGCTTTGATACAATCTTATTGTAAATTGTATACATGTGTGTGTAGATCGTCTTGCATTGGTTTGCGTGATGTTTTATATTAATATATTTATAATACCTACTATAAAAATATTACCATTCGCACACCCACCTCAGAGTAAACGTTAGTTTACTCTTACTATTGGATATCAAAACATAACGCTATCTATTGGTCGCTTACCTACTCGAAATTCTCGACTTATATCTTCTATACTATGCATTTTTTATAAATAAACCCATCTCCTTGTTTTCCGCTGTTTATTGACGAAAACCGCATTAAAATCCGTTGCGTAAAGGGCGGGAAACGACTTCATTGTATACAATATAAAAATAAGCCCGAATATCTAGTTAGGCATAATGATGCCTCTCTAGTGATGATGATGATGATGATGATGATGATGATGATGATGATCCTACTCATAATGATGAGTCATGAATAAATCTAATCTTACAATAATGTTGTGCTGGACACCCTAGATGCCACGTTACATTTCGGCGCGGTATCGGCGAGGAATCGGCAATAAATCGGCGCCGACGAACGACCTCAGTACACGCCAATTGCCATTAGAAGCGGGAGCACTCGGTGACCTCCAAGCTAGAGATGAGAACTATAACATAAGTAAATAAAGACTAACCAATGCAATGCTATTTTTTAATCGAAAATCACAACCCTTTGTCAAAATATATAATAAATATATAAATTCCAAAAGACGTATCAAACATTGTGGCTGAACCTAAATTCATCATAAATAATCTGTCTATCTTTTAAAAAAAACGGACTTTAAATTTTTAGATTTGGATTAAATTTAAATGGGGCCTCACGGTACAGTCACAGCTTTCAAATAAAAAAGCATCATCAAAATCGGTTCACACAGTCAAAAGTTCTGAAGTCAAAGACAAAATCGTTTATTCATATAAACTCTTTTAAGCACTCGTGAACGTCATATGTATAATAATAATATATAGTATAATAAAGAAATCTAAGGGAACAAACTTAAAAAAAGTATAATCCAATTAAGAACTTCTTTCTTTTTTTAAAGTCGGTTGAAAATCGGCAAGCGCGTTCCACCGTAGACCGCATTTACACTTTATCAAGTGTGACTGCGGTCAAGCGCTAGCCTATCTCCAATAAAAAAAAACCGTATATATAAAGTATTAAAAAAGAAACTCCATTCAACAAAAAGCTATCTATCATTACAGGATCAACGGAGCAGAATCATAAACAAAGCATCAGCGTCCGTCGGTTGCTGCGCACGACCAGGCGGTTTCGTGACCGCGTTGCAATTACTCGTCACGCGAACCGCTCTAGAGCTCGCTGCACGTGGCGTAAAGAAACAAGAGGATATGGCACACGCCTAGAACACGTACGAGTGTCAAAATTAAGTGGAGATTCGCAACATTATATTAAAGACTAGCTTGTAACCCGCAAGTTCACCCACGAGAATCCAATGATTTTGTTAAATTTTGTTGGGTAGCACTGACAGCAAAGTAGTTTAGTTTTTCATGCATATCATGGATTTAAGAGTAACGCCTGATACTATTAATTAACTTTAAATAATAGTATCAGGGTTCGTATAATTCCTTGAAATATTAACCAATTTATAATGAAATTAAAAATATATACAGGACTACATATATGACGAACGGAAGTCTGTTCCTAAGGTAGAAAACATAATCCTGTGCCTATTTTAATATTTCATGATGAAAAGCTATCTGGGTAATCAGAATAACGTCGAGGTATACCTGCTAATCTTAAGAAATGTTAATGGAAATAGTTAAATTAAGACCAATAAATATGGAAATAAATTGAATTTTTAATAAATAAGGATTAAGAACGAGGCTGTAACTGTAAATAAAGGGTATCAATGAACGAATCCTCCTAAAATGGCAAATACAGCTCCTATTGAAAGAACATAATAAAAATGAGTTACTACATAATAAGTATCACGAAGGGCAATATCAATAGATGAATTTGCTAAAATAACTTGTGTTAATCCTCCTACAGTGAATAAGGAAATAAAACCTAAACTTCATAATAGAAGGTCTATAATTAATTAGAGTTCCATGAAGAGTTGCTAATCATCTAAAAATATTGCTGTAAGTACAGCAATAATCATAGTAGCTGAAGTAAAATAAGGTAAGAGACGCCTGTAATATACAAATATTTTTTTTGTAGAAATATATAAATACATTTTTTTTTTTTATGTTACAAGGGGGCAGACGAGCAGGCAGTAGGCACCGAAGTGCCTACCGTCGCCCATGGGCATCTCGTACGGTTTGTGAGATTTCCCATAAGGCCTAATCTCTCCTTATGACCGGCAACAGATCTGCAAGCCTCCTGGTAATGCAGATGTCTGTCTACGTCGGGAATCACTTACGCGTAGATGAACCGCTTGCCCGTTTGCCTCTTGTAATATTAAAAAAAAAACTTCGGAAGAATTACTTATTATTAATATTTAAAATAGATACTGACCCTTTCCAATTCATAGAAGCATTTCGATAGAAATCTCATCTGATTAACGCCACCAGACATAATAATCAACAGTACCAATATATTTGATATGTACTGTAAAGTATTCCACAAAAAGGCAAATATTGATAAAGTAGTAGTTTTCAGTGAAAAAGAACTAATTGTGAACTGAACAATGAACAATATAACTGAAATAAAGAACGGTAATAAATATATTATTATTACAAACACGGCTTTTTAACGCACGTAATACAAATCAGGTTTGCCTGACTAGTCCTAAACTACTAAACCAATTTAAATTAAATTTGCAAACCATATTCACTTTGATCCAATTTGAAAGACAGAATAGCTCACATCTCAATTTATAGTCGCAAATAAAAATGAGTCGCTGAAATGTGTGCATGTGGATAACTTCCGAAAGACTGCACCAAATTGAATAATTTCTATTCTGTTTTGTTCGTTATTGTAAGGACATGGTTTGTACAAAAAAAAGACAAAGCGAAAAACAAAAAAAGAAATGAAATGGTAACGGAACGGGAAAGGAGACAGGAACAGGGACTAATGTGATAGGATAATACAATGTAGTGAATAGTAAGTAACTCAACGTTTGGGCAGGACAATATCTGCCGGGGCCGCTAATACAAATTAAACAAAGAAACTTACAAAATTAATGTCAATTTCCTTCTTATAGACATCAATATCGTCATTAGCTATTCCAGCATTGTTGACCGCAATGTCTATATAGCCATATGCTAATCTTTTTGATGCTAAAATTAACACTATCCATGTAGTTGACAACTGTACACAGTACTGTAAATAGTTCCTTTTGTTTGCTTTATTTTCAAATACAAATTATGGGATATAAAATAATATGAGCATGCTGAGCTAAATTTTTTTTTGTTGAAACGTGTTTGATTAATAAATGGAGAGTTTTACTACTTTGAAGTACTTAAATTAGTAATTGTGACACAATTACTAATTTATGGCCTTTAAACCTAGTTTACTAAAACTAAAAGCAGCTTTTAAAATGATACAAAATTTGCGTAATATCAAAATGTATGCATGTGAGTTATTGTAGCAAGCAAATGCCTCTTGCAATGGCTTACCTGTTTTTTACATAATGGACTAAATATATTTGTTTTTCGTATAATGTCACGTTATGAAATGATTTAGTTTCACCTGTGTCTTATTTTCTAACTTTTTGCAGATGAGTGAAAAATTTTAATAATAGAAATACTAGACATACCCAAAGAGCATTACTAATAGTCTTTAAAAAAGTGGCCAAGAGCGTGTCAAGACACGCTTATGTAGAAGGGCATCAGTATGTGATACATGATAAACATATTTATTGAACTACTTTAAAAGTTGTTGTCCAATTTCGTCCAAAATAATTTTCCTAATAAGTTTTTAGCATATGCTATCAACATGGAGTTAGAGTGGTATTAAGTCTTTATGTCTAATAGTTTAGAAATCCTAGGGAGGTGTCCTACTTGTAGGGGTTTAAGGGTTTCTTGTAGTGTACTACGGAACCTTAAAAATAATAAAAAGAAATATTTCGCTGTGAAGTATTTTAATATGTCACAATTTTATAAATGCTTCTTTATTAATGCCAAAAAAATTCTTAATAAAATTTCTCCTTATTATACGCGGACAAAGCTACGCTAGTTATGTATAAAACCATGCATTTTCTAACACATTTTTTATCTAACTATCTTGTCTATGCAGTCTTTTGTTTAAGATTGTCTGTTAGAGATTACTAATAGCAATAAAACCGCCTTTCCACTACAATTGTTTTTTTTTTTAATTTTTTAAATGAAATGTACTCTTTTATTAGTTTTGTCTTTTGTGTGCAATAAAGTTTTTATCTATCTAAGAAAATGAAAGTACTGTTTCAAAGCTTATGTACAACAATACATCTTTCTTTTCTTCATAGCGTTATCCCGGTGTACCAGAGTCTGCTTAGATGGCATAGGATGTGGCTGTGGGGCGAGTTAAGATGACCGAATAAGGTCTGACGTCATCCTCGGAACCCCCACGATCTCTACAACCTTACGACTAATATCACTCAGTGACATAAATCGGGTCCCACTGTTTTACGTGTCTTCCGAAACACGGAAGAGGTCAGATATCAAATATAAACCAGTGCTAGAATGGGTCACCCATCTATCACCCGGTCGCAAAAAATATTAGCATTCGCACGCCTTCCTCTATATGAACTACTATTGTAGCAAATTTCATACTCCTCCGTCGGCACAATTTTCGTAAAATGGTACCTTAAGTTTTCACTGCACGTATTAATATGTAAATAATTAATATTTTCAGAGTTGCAAGAATCGAGTGAGCGAGAACAAGATGATATAACTGCTATTCCAAATACGTGTGGCGGCTTCAAGAAAAAAGACATAGAGTTTTAATATTTTGTACACAACTTCTGTTAAATTGGAAATAAATGTATTTTTAAATATTTTTTTTATTTGTTTACAATCTATTGGGCTTAGTAACCTCAATACGGTTCATATCAATGGTATCTCGTAACAGGCGTCGAAATAAGTCGAGCATTAATTTTAGACAAAAGTCGCTTAATTATTAGTCACCCCAACTGTGCACCAGAGCGTATCTCCCTAAAACGGACGAATCTATTCATCGCATTCTTGTTTGGTACTCAAGTTTGCGTACACTCTAGTGCACAAGACGTCTCCACTCCAATCGATTTTCAGCCAATTCTTCCCATCACATTGCGGTTAGTACTTTTTGAAAAAACTGTTTATCTAAACATCTGCATGGAATTAATAATAATATAATGTATACCAAAGTCGTATAAAGAAAAATGGTTATGTGATATCTGTATATTTCACTAAATTTTTTCGACGTATAAATTAATTTTGTAACCTGGACTAGCTCAATGCTTCTATTAATTTAACGTCAATTTAACGTTTTGTATTGCGATATATTATTATAAATTGTACATTCATTGGCTTTAATTGGTTCTACCATTTATAAGTTAACTTTTATTTTGTTGTTGGTGTAAATCTTTTTTAAAATAGTAGTTTATAACCTATAATTGAGGTGATAGGTATAATTGGGGTGACGAACCCGGATTTTGTATTAGGGGAAATAGAATTTTAAGGTATATGATTTTGGGTTCAGTAAGAAAATAAACTACATCCGTCTGGTCCTGATATGGGTCAGTCAATTTTTTAAATGTAAATAAGTCAATTTTTCCTCATTACTAAGTTTTTTTAATGCCAATACGTTGCAAAACTAAAGCCGTAATTAGTGTCCATACAGCTAGTATTGTTCTTTAGAATTTAGAATTTAAATAAAATTAAATTCTAAATTAAATTGTTAAAAAGCGCGAGCTTTTCGCAAGTTAAAATGTAATCATCAAACAATCAAATTCAAAAAAAATCAATCAAAATTCAATCATAAAATGTCTTTATGAATTTAAAACCTCTACTAACGACGCACCTATGGGTTAAATTGATGGTATAACAGTATCTCGTGCCATCGTGCACACTCACTGCCGCCGTTTTCCTTTGTGTATACGAGGCGTGTATAATTTTTAATAATATCGCATCTGCTTATGACGGCCATTTTCTTATGTGTCTATCGTTTCTGTTATTTCTGACATTAGAACCTAAATAAATACTTTAATATGCCGTATAAATAAATTTTTCACTTCTATATTATATAACTAGTTGTTACCCGCGCCTTTGTCCTTGTAAAATTAGGGAAAAAATTTTAGCGTTATGAAATCCTAGAGCCTTCCTCGATATATGGGCTATCTAACACTGAAAGAATTTTCGAAATCGGACCAGTAGTTCCTAAGATTAGCGCATTCAAGCAAACAAACAAACACACTCTTAATCTTTATATATTAGTATAGATATAGATATAAATCATAGAAGAAAACAATAGATTCATAAACAATAGGAGAAAATTCAAAAATTGCCAAATAGAAAGGTTTAGAATTCTCAATCATGAGGTTCTCAACAATGTTGTAAATGATGTAAAAATGGTAGGATTAAATCGCTTTACTTTGTTCACCGTGGATTTTATTACAATAGCCCTCCAATTTTGTATAACGAGCCTTACGAAACACGGAGGAGGTCGGACATAAGCGTTACGATAGGTCACCCATCCACAACCCGGCCGCGGTTAGAGCTACTTAACCAAGCGATCGACTCAAATGCCGGCTACTGTTCAAACTACGATCTCCTCGCATCCATTAAACATAGTACGTCTAAAATAAACCGGTTCAATAATAATTAGAGGTTTTCATTAATTGGCGCATGTTCCAAGCTCTCGTCGAACTCGAGAATCTCTCAGAACTTGTAATGCGGGATGTAAATTGAGCTTAATATAGAAGCCTGGTTTAATATGAAAACAAATTTAGACATACTATTATTAGGTTTATTTTAGAACAAGTCGTTAACCGCGACCGCGTTCGCGTAAAATTTTAGCGTGACGATATATAGCATATATTGGCTGGCCCGTTGGCGCAGTGGGCAGTGACCCTGCCTTCTGCTCTGGGGGTCGTGGGTTCGATTCCCACCTCAATGAGATTATCGTCATGTGGAACAGTTATATCAACAATCATTGCCCGGCGCGCTGATCGATCTACCAACACTATATGAAGTTTATTGGCTGCAATACACCTGTCAGTGATAATAGATCGATCCAAATAGAGCAAGACATGACCACTATGTTTATTATTACATTATATACGATTTCAGAGTAAACTGTAAAGGGATCATAAACTATTTCTACCTTTTATTTACGTCTGCGCTTCACTCAAGATAGCGCCCACGAAGGTCCTTAAATGCCATAATGGATTACGTGTGAGAGAAACGCTGCGACATTGTACTAACCTCTTCAAATGAGAACTTATATCCATCTGGATTTACAACGGGAAGCAGAATCCAATCAAATTTCTCAAGCAGATCCGGCTCAGTAACGTTCTCTACCAGTTTGTGAATGGCGTAAGTAACCACAGGTGTTGCTATCCATTCCCGAGCATGTATGGTCCCATCAATGAATATTACTGGTTTGTTTCCTTTAAAATTATTCTTAGAAATCTTTAGATATTTAACAGGATGACCTTCAAAAGATTTCCCAGGACTCACCAAAGTGACCGTATCTTTGTACTCTTCAGCAATAGATTCAAGATATTCGTCTATCTGTAAAATATACCACACTTAATAAAAAGTCAAATTTATCAAACAACGACTGAAAATATAGAAATTCTTCATATATCTGTGAGTGGTGGGTAGGGTACATAAAAATTACAAATGAAGAATAAAAAACTATGAAATAACCTTAAATGATCATCATTGTAATTATTGATAAACTTCATGCAATTCTCGTATTCAAAGTGCATCATATATGCCGCACATTTGACTTCAAAACTAACGTGTCGGATATCAGAGTTGCAAATATAAACTTTTTTAATGAATCCCCTACTCACCCCACCACTTCCATCAAACATTTTAAATTTTAATGAGCTTAATAAGTTTATCCGTTCATTTAATATATTAGCCCGAACTAAATTAAACCAAAATTGTGATGTTTTGGTTGATAGGGTTTTATCATTAGTAAAATATTGACTTACAACATCCAATGGTTGATAGTTTTCATATGTTATCCTTTCAGCGTTGTACAATCGGGTTGCTAGTTTTCTAGCGGCAATGAGTTCATCGTCGATGTCCAGTTGTCTGAAAGATTTTTTATTATTGATAATGAGATATTGAAATGGGTCGTAGAGTGATTTAACTGCTTTTATTTTCATTCAGGATTTTTCATTCAGTTCTACGTTTGCAATACATTTTTATGTTTTGTGAAGAGATGTTTTGTAGTCACCTACTATGAACATTAAATCTACCAGCTATATTAGATATCGGCTATTTTTTCATCTAAGTGAACTAAAATTTTAATGTGAAATAATACTAGCACATACTAACATTTTTTCCGTGACATACAATCCTTTGACAAGGTAGATTTGAAGATAGAGCAGAGTAGATTAGCACTTAGGCAATTAAACTATCGATTGATTGATTACACTTTATCGCGAACAAAAACAAGGATAGACTAACTAGCACTTAATTTAAAAGGGTAAGACGGTGTTATCCAGACTAATATATAAGGCTGAAGAGTTTGCTCATTATTTTGATCGCGCTAATCTCAGATCCGATTCGAAAATTTAATTCAGTGTCAGATTGTCCATTTTTCGAGGAAGGCTATATGGCATCACGCTAAGGCCAATAGGAGCGGAGCACAAATCATGAATGTTTCTTTTTCCCTTTTGCAAGCTTCCGCTACGTGTGCGTAAACGGTTAAAGTTTAGCGAAAATCATGTATGACAGAATTGTTCCCTTTTAAAAATTCTCAGTAAAAGTCCGCGACAGCATATGTCTATCTTTTAAGGTTGGCTCACTATAACCTTTTTTATGCTAACCAAATTTGTTCTAAAATAATGCATTACTTATTTGAGAAGGTGTTTTTATAAACATGATATTAATCCTTATCCAAGTCTAATTTTTAAACCCCTAATTAATAAGAGAGGCCCACTTGGACGTAATCGCAAGGTACAGCTAGTACTATATACAAATCTCGGTCAAACTTCACAATGTAAAAGAACATAATATGAGTCTATACTCAAATATAAGTGTCTTTAACTGTTCAAAGTCCTCAACAAACATACTTAACAGGATACTAAATAAAAGTTAAACATGTGAATTATCTTTTGTATAACATTATACATAAGATAATTCACATGTTTAACTGTATATTATATTGTCAAATTATCAATGTCTAAAGAAATGTGTTATCGTTAAGGTATATAATTACGTCTTAACGTCGTTAGCGTGAACCCAGTGCTCAATCCTCTCCTCATTCATGAATTCGAGGAAAGGCCTCTGGCGTTGAGGCGTAACTAACACGAGACCTTCACGACCAACAGTAGCGTAGCTGAGAAAATCCAGGTCAAAGTCTGAAATTTTGCTTACTAGAGCTCTCAACTGACCATCTGTGGAGGGTTTGACGAAGAATGATTTCCATCTGAAATAAAAAAGTTTTAATTAAACCCTTACTTTTTAATCTCAGTAGTTTAACAGTAGAATAAGTCAACTGAAATCCTTAAGATACTAGGTTGTAGTTAATTTCAGTCTACTGTTTGAATGTCGAAACCACTCACGCTGCAAAAAAATACTCGCTGGCGCTACGCTTTTGTTTCGTCTTCTCTTAGTACCAACTTTAACCTTAGTTTGAGAGGATACTAGAATATTGAACACATCTAAAGTAAATGACAGAATCAGAAGGCCATTATTCTAGATGTGATTAAGGTGCCTGCGACTTCATCTGCGTAAAATTAGGGGAAAAAATAGATTTTATTTTAGCGTGGTGATATATAGAACCTTCCTCGATAAATGGGCTATCAAACACTGAAAGATTTTTTCAAATGAGACCAGTAGTTCCTGAGCGCGTTCAAGCAAACAAACAAATAAAGAAACAAACTCTTCGGCTTTATGTATTGTAAGTAAATAAATAATAAGAATAAGTATAGAGTGTAGATATAGATTGATTTAAAATATAACTTTATAACTAATTTGTTTATGTTTTTATTGCGGCTGCAGTACTTCTGAATCACTTAAAAATTTCATTTATTGATTTTTAATAATTATGCCTTCAGAGTTTAAGGAATGTTAGTACAAATAAGAGTGAGGTCAAGAAAAAACCTCAGATAGGCTCAATTTTAATCAAGAACTATAGAAGAATAAATAAGAAATTTAAAATACTTTCCCTGTATAAAATTCATGCTTGGCATAAGCCACAGCTAGCAAACACACCAGCACACTAATCGTAATCATTTCTATCTGAGTTAAAGATTTGTCAAAATTGCTATATCACATATGATCTTTAGATTGATAAGATGATGCTGTAATCTAAACTTTTGATAAATTTGTCATTTATTTAAGGTGATAAGAGCGTTGGTCTATACAGAATAAGGGCGAGCATTTCGTGTTATTATCTCTGAGACTTTTTGTTACGATCTAATAATATCAAAATGCTGCTGTAAAATTTAAAGAGCGTCATATTTCGTTGTATTAGCGTTAAGTGTTTTGGCAATACAATTTTCTCTGGCGTTACTGCCAAGATTAATTATAATTACTATTATCATGTGTCATTATTGTGACAATATATTTGCCAAATCGCCATTTTTCCTTTTTTATTTCGCTGAGAATGCCCTTAGGCACGACTCTATCCGCAGATGAACGGGTATTCCAGAGTCATCTCATATAACATATTTAATGATCGGACGTAAAATAAATTTGAGGTAAGGGTATTCCCCTCCCCCCCCTCGGTAAAATATACCGGCACACTAACACCGTAAAATATACCGGCACACTTTCTTATATATGATCGGCGTGAAGTGGCGGTAATGCTGTCCCTATTTTAGGCATATTCCTCGCTGTAACTCAAAAGCAGCTGCATCTATTTGACTCCTGGCTGATTTTTTAAGAATAAAGAAGGAAAGGACAGCTGCAAAGATACTAAAAGCTACTAAAAGATGCAGACTTCGGAATATTTCCAACAGATGGTATTAGTACTGGACCTCTCATCTGATCGTAAATCGGACAAGACAAATTCTGCAGGGTCTGCTACTACATATATTTAATTAGCTGTGCTCGCGAGTTCGTCCGCGTAAAATTAGGTAAAAAATATAGATTAAATTTTAGCGTGATGATATATAGCCTATAGCCTTCCTCGATAAATGGGCTATGTAACTGTTTTAATTATGTAACTTGCAGGCTTCTTAGAAACTATAATAAAAGTTTCAATGTCATTGATCCTTTCTGTACCACCAATGCTACATTCACAAGTTGGATTATCACGTAAATCCAGTTTTAAGTGACGTCCCAATTATAATTCATTTAATATTAAAAGGTACTTTTAATGGTATATCCGTACATATATCGTTCAAGTGATTTAGAGCTATGATCGATAAACACCCACAATTATATTTGGACATCTATAGTTGTCTGTACTGTTTATCTACACGGGTGCAATAAAAGCACATTCTTCTGTAAAACATTTTTTTTATTCAAACTAATATATATATTTTTAATATGGGATTAAAGGTCATTTCAATACCTATCCGATGAATGATCTTTAATATATAAACGTGTTTTTTTTTGAATAGAAAAAAAAAACATTTTACAAAAAAAAAATGTTCTCATGTGCGATTTCATTGCACCCGAATGTCTGTCTTTGTTCAGACAAATGCGAACCACGCAGTTTCAAAATCGCGTGAGAACCGCGCGGTTCTTATTTATATATCCCACTGGATATCTCAGCACTCCTGGAATCCTAGGAGGCTGAAATTTGGTGTATAACGTGGCTATTTTGTTCTTTCACGAAATAATGTATAACTGAACAGGAATTAACAGTAAATAAATTTGGCCAAGTCCCATATTTTGACTATGGTGTACATAACGAAATTTTACATGTTTCCTAATCGCAGGAATAAAGATGTATTATGTAAAATATACACAATACAACTTTTTGTAATCTGAATGTAATTTGGTGATTATTGTAAATGAAGACAATAGACATATCAAGAATTGATACTTATTTTTTAATATGATTATAAAACTTGATTGATTAATTGGCATGGCGATAGTAATCAGAAATCATTTAAATAATGTATTTTTCTGATAAAATAACATACATAAAGCTTTACAAATGTATCTATTTTCATATTGCGAGCGAGATTAACAAAGAAAGGAAACTAAAAATACAAAAACCCGCCATGATAGCTAAAACACCAAGCAGAGCAATCGTCAACAAAATGTTGACGCGCAAGTCAACGACTGCGTTTAAGTTTTATTTACATTGCGGTTTGATATAAAACAATTGAAGAAATCTATTTCCGATCTAAAATCGCATTGAGACAGATAGTAATAATGATATTATACAGTATTCAGTTAAACATATGGTAAAAAAATTGTACATTTCAAGAAAAAGCCGACTAAAATGGCACCACTGGGGAGTCTACAATCATGTACTGAACCCATGGGATGTGTATTCGGTACGATGTCTTTTACACCCTGTCTGCATATCTTTTAAGGAAAAATTGAATCGATAAATTGTTGAAGTCAACGTTTGTTTTAGACAAACGATATATATTAATATATTGTCTAATACAGACATACATACAGATGTAATAAGTTGTGAAAATATTAAAGGTTACGTGTATTACAATATCTATGTTTTGTAACATATCTATATATCACGCACGTGTTCCTTAAAACAGCTGTCATACCACCTTGCTTACGCGATCGTGTGACGTCACGTGACCACGCCTCTCGCATAGTCGTTTTATTCTATAGTATATCATCATTAATTCTACAAAATTAAGATTTCTGTTGACTGTATTTTTTGACGCTGAAAAATTTCTTGTCTGAATGAGCTGAGTACGTCTTCCGTGAATAAGACGTCATAAGCTCGCTTGCGCATTCAAATTGGAGCCGTCGAGTTCCTATGCTAGGTATCCTGTTACGGCAAATTTGTCCATTTTAAAAGAAATATTTGGAATAATATAAGACAAAAATATAATAAATCAAAATATAAGACAAAAAGACAAAATGTTTAAAAAAGCGTTGTTTGGATCCCGGTACAGTAATAAAAAAATACTTCGGGAATACCAAATTAAAGAATGATAATAAATAAGTCATTTAGTATAAATGTAACAACGGATACATAGAAGACAAGGAACGTATAAATAATGCGGAATTTACGAGATGAAAATGAAAAAGTATATGAGCTCTGTACTTATTATAAAGGCTACGGAGACTTGGAACTGAATAATACCGACCTAATAAAGTTGTACGAGCATGTGGAAAGAAGATTATCTATAAGTTAGGTATCCATTGACGCAGCATTCCTCATGTTAAAAGTATCAAAGGCTCAACGATCGAAGAAATGGAAATCGAATGAAATCCGTAAAACAGTCGATTCAAACCGTGATACCGGTTATTAAATGTCACACGCGCTTGTAGCATAAGCTTCCAGACACAGTTTGAGGAAATCAGCGATATTTGGCATTTTTTTTACTTTTCATTAAGTAACTCACTAATTTATATTACTTATTAAACAAGAAAAAGAAAGATTTATGTAATTTATTTACATATTTAACCCATTGTCAAAATTTCTGAATGTCATTTAACCTTTAATTCTAAGTTTTACTATGTATTCGCAAAAATTCGCACACCCTTCTCTCTATAAACTATAATTGTGCCAAATTTTTTACTTCTCCGTCTGCGTAATTCTCGTAAAATTGTACTAATTTCGCTTCACGTATTAATTATATATTAATTTTATTACTTATGAAACATCGCAATCTTGTGGGCTAAATAATTTTGTCGATTACTTAAGGATGAAAATCAAATCATGAGTTAAATTTTTTGTTCAAGAAATTTAAGTAAGTAACTCAATTCAACAACTAATATTTAATGAACGAAGAGTGCAATTTTACATTTTGAATCCTGAAAAACTATTACGGTTGTTGTATTTTAAAAGCTTCACTTTAGTCTTGTAACGTTTTTTCTTCTTCTTTAAAATGGGTCGGCTAAAGTTTTCATTGATGCGAATATTTATAACTAAGAACTTTTTCGGTGTGCGGTTTCGTTTCTTGCGTATTTTTTTAATTAGCGGGCTTTCCAGTGAGCTGTGGTCTGTTATTGACCGAATTTGAAACGATAAAGTACTTCTGTAGAAGTAATATCGACATCAGAAGGAAAATTATCAACAGAAGTTTCTACTTCTGTTGATAATGGCTATATTACTTTTACATACCATTTTTAAGCAACCAACTTTTGCATACCAGAAGCAATAGTTCGACCTCTAATAGCTGTAGTATAAACACGTTTTGAATTTGATACTATTTTTTTTTCTCCAAATTAAAGTATTTTTTTTACGTTACAAGAGGCAAACGAGCAGGCAGTAGGCAACTAGGTGAATACTGACGCCCATGCACATCTGCACGACTAGAAGGCAAGCAGATGCGTTGCCTGCAATGACGAGTTTATGCCACCGGGAAGTCTCACAAACCGATCAAAACGCGATAACAATACCATGATTTGACGTCACAGCACTGCCGCCACTTCACGCCGATCTTATGTAAGAAAGAGGTACTGGTACCAGGACGCGCCGGCGAGGTGAGACGGCAGTCAGTCATCTTAACTCGCCTCAAAACCACACCCTCGGCAATCTAACCGGAACCTAGTACTAGACGGGGATAACGGTAGGAAGAAAATAACATAACAATTTCTGGTACACAATTTTTCATGGGCGTCGATAGACACTTATAATGAAGTGTACCGTCGGATCAAAGTGAATTTTTCTCACATAAAAAACACGTTATTTTAAATATATTAAACGATTTTAATACCCATTTATTTAGATACTAGCGGACCAGGCAGCCGATATCTTTTCCAACGTTGGGTTACTTACGACTTACTACATTATATGATCCTATAACATTATTCTCGTTCCGTTTCCGTTTCATTCCCGTTCCACGCATTAAAAGAGTCTAAACTGTCAAAATCGTCATTACAAATAATTTGATATGGTGAGATCGGCGTGAAGTGGCGGCAACGCATCTGCTAGCCTTCTGGTCGTGCAGATGTCCATAGAAACCAGTGTCAATCTGCCATGCATAATAAAGAAACCACAGACGTTCCTTTATAATAATAACAGCAAACACACGCATTCTCTTTCGAGTAAAGATAAAAACAAAAAATCCTAATTGTAAAACGGTAAATAAGACCCCTTCTTTGTACACGCAATTATAAAGGACTAGGGTTTCCATGAGTCACCGTATTTTTGAAAGTGGTCATTGTTTTAAAAAAATTCAACAAGTTGCCTTTTCAAAGCAAATTATACCATATATGTCTCTAATTTGTTCATTTCAAACTTACACCAATTTATAATCACTATATTATAGAAAATCGATGAATACCCAGACACTTTAACGTTGTAAATTAAAACTCATATAATATATTAACTTACTAACCATAGATGCATTAACTAGCAAATCGAATTTTATACAAAATCTAAGCAAACATTTACTAGTGTACCTACTCTTACAAATTATCTTTAGTTATGGTTCACACGGCGTCGTGATTAGGTTTTTATCGGATCTGATTTTCCAGATCCGGTTTAATCGCACTAGTATTTCAATACGCGCGATCACACGTGCATTTATGTTACGTGGTTTTAAGACACGACAAAAACCGAATGATGTGTGAACGCGCGTATTGAAATACTGGTGCGACTGAACCGGATCGGGAAAACACCGATCCGATAGCGACCTAGACACGACGCCGTGTTAACGCAGCCTAATTTGTTACTATAATGCCGTTTTTATCGAATAAGTCGTAAATGACTAAAACGTTTTTTGCGATTTACCAAAAATCTACTTTTTTGACTTAGGTCAGTTTATGACAAAGCGTGCGATATATTGTCATTCAAGATTCATAGCTTATGTGGTCGTGAAAAGAACTAGGTACATGGGGGCTGTCCGGCGACACGTCTCATACTTTTTGGGCATTATAATTTTTAAAATATATCAATCCACTACTAAATAGGAGTTTCTTCTACCCTATGTCATAACTGTCTGTTCTGGGCCAGCCAATTCAATCTTAAATCGTTAGTTTTATTGGTTTCCATAGTATGCAAAACAGTCTATCTATAGAGATGTAGATTTGCAATAAAACTACACGCACACCAATGTCAAACGATTTACACACACTTCGAACTGTATCGCGATAACCGTAAGTTATATTAATTGTCATATAGAACAATGTATATCTTTGTGAGTAAGTCGTGGCCTAATCAGTGGTCGGCATTTGAATCGATCGCTACGTTAAGTTGATCCTCCTGCGACCAGGTGATAGATGGGTGACCCATTCTAGCACTGGTTTATATTTGTTATCCGACTTTCTCCGTATTTCGGAAGGCACGTAAAACAGTGGGACCCGATTAATGTCACTTTGTGATATTAGTCGTAAGGTTGTAGAAATCGTGGGGGTTGCGAGGATGACGTCAGATGGCAATCGGTTATTTTAACTCGCCCCACAGCCGCATCCTCTACAAATCTGAGAGGACCCTGGTACTTAACCGGGATAACGCTAGGAGGAAGAAGAAGAACAATGTATATCTTTGTTCTAAGCATGTGATACGCAAAATGGTTTGTGGCCGAATTTCGACTAACTGAATTAATTCAATATTAATATTTTGTCACTAGAAAGCGGTGGCTCGTGCGGAGGTGTCGGGTAACTTGGACGCGCCCGAAGGTGGTTTCGACGCCATCGTGCAGGCCGTGGTCTGCAAGGACGTGATCGGGTGGCGGGAACATGCTAGAAAGTTGCTCGTCTTCTCCACGGACGCTGGGTTCCACTACGCTGGTGACGGAAAGGTATTCCCTTAATTCTACCTATTATCTACAAATTTGGGTATATATACTACCTCCTAACACGAAAGTTTCAATAATATTTCTTTAAAGACTAAAGTAAATGTGTTGTTGACAGTGTCGTTTTTAAAAACAAAGTTAATAGTAGATTATTGCACTGAGAGCAAATTGAGTCATTAATGCACGAGTGTTATGTCAATTTTTATTTTCAGCCTGTATCATTTTGATTTATTGAAATAAAATATTAGGAGCTCTTTGGATGTGTCTAATATTTCTGTTCCTAATTAGCGGCACAATAACCCCACGGGGTTCGGGGTTGACTTGTTCTATCTGCAAATCTAGCTCCTTATTTTAATAATGTACAAAAGGTGATATTATTATAAAAAATTGGATATTACAAGCCATAAATATATTTTACTACTTTTATACAACACTTCTATTGTAATCCCCCCTATAACATGATGGTCATATAACGCATTGAGAATATTCTATTATATATATAATATAATATTATGCACATTCGGGGCCCTACAAGCGCGTTGTACGACAATAATCGCTACAACGCGTTTTCTTATAACGTGGAATAAACTTAATGTGCTATAGGGGGGACTACAGTATATATAAGTTTCTTAAAAAATGTATCTGTTTCAGCTTGGAGGTATCGTTCAGCCTAACGATGGGGAATGTCACATGGAGAACGATTCTTACACTTACTCAACAACCCAAGACTATCCCAGCATTTCGCAGATCAATCTGAAGGTACTTATGGTTTTTCAGGTTTATTAAGTTTAATATAAATTAACAGTCGATCTCAATGCCAACTAAAAACTTA
>JANCMC010022735.1:50146-86650 GCA_024363005.1 Charaxes varanes
GTTTTCAAGATTTCGTGATAGTCACCTATCTTGAAAATTACAATTACAAACTTATAATGTTTTTTAAACCCTGGATAATGCGTTTACGAACCTCAGTTGACACTCAACCCGACGTTCAAGTGCAGTCTCCACTGGGAATGTGCGATTCGCCGGCTAGATGCCATTATACCCATTAAAAACCATGATTACCCTCTTCGCCACGATGAGAGGCGTCAGGATCAGTGGCTTGTCATATCTACCGTGAGGACCTTTCACTTTTGTGATATTATTATTTAGTGCCTATTTTTCCCACTGCAGGTCAAAGGCCTGTGTGATATATAATTATTAATTAAAATATATAGGTAAAGGAGCACGCCATCAACGTGATATTCGCAGTGACGTCGGAGCAGATCAGCGTGTATGAGCAGCTGAGCAAACACATCGAGGGCTCCAGCAGTGGCATCCTCAGCGAGGACTCCGACAACGTGGTCGACCTGGTCCGCGAGCAGTACAACGTAAGCACAGTAGCAGGCTTCTAAACGTAATCCCTGTCTAGTAATAGGGTCTGCTTAAATTGCAGGCCATGTGCCTGTGGGACAAGTTAAGGTGACCACAAGTACACGACTAATATCACTCAGCGACATTAACCGGGACCGTTTTTACATCTTCTTTCGAAATGTCCCATGTCCGTTTCCAACTCCAATGTTTGGACCAGCGTTATAGTTATAATGAGTGAGCCATCTCTCCTGGCCGCGGTAAGAACTGCCTAACCTAGCGTAAAGTAGCCTGCTCTGTCCCACTGTTGGGCAGTAGTCGGTCTACTTTCCTTTCCTTTCTTTATATTTACTTTGGTTTGAACCCTTAATTTATAAAGGTAACTAAACACGCAGTTTTTTTTTCACGTTCACTGTGACTGAACTACATAAAGATAATTTAACATAAAAATGACATTTGTTATATTGGGGGCTTACTTAAACTTTATATTATTAAATTGTTTCGTTAAACAATAAATTGTTAACATTCTCTATTGTATACGTCTATTATCATTACTATCGATCTTTTCAATGACCTAATCACCAGCTAATTATGTTTGAAATAATTATTTTTTGACGGGACAAAGTCTTATAAATCGATGAACGTTGCCTGCGTCCACGTAAAAGCATGGCTCATTGTCATATTCCGTCTGAGCCGAGCGTGCAAGCGAGAGTGCGGAACACATGATAGAGAGGCTCGATCGGCCAAAGCGTTCTTAAAATTATCGTTCGTAAACCGACTTTAAAGAGAAATCTTTTTTTTTTACAGAAAATCACATCGACAGTAGAAATGAAGGATACATCCAGCGACGCCCTGCAAATTCTGTACCACTCATCATGCCTTGGAAGTAAAGACAATGTTGTGCAGAGCAACAAATGCGATGGACTGAAGGTACATATATTAAAATTTATTAATTCTAAGTAACATATTTATTTATAGTTTTTCTGTTCATTTTTATTCATGTTCACAATGCTTTAGGTTGGTGACGTTGTGGAATTCACCGCTGAGATAACTTTGAAGGAGTGCCCCAAGGACCCAAGTAAATGGAAACAGAGCTTTACTATATATCCAGTTGGTGTGTCCGAGAGTCTCAACACGGAATCGCAGGAAATTTCCAGTATAAAATATATAATGGATAATTATGATAATGGTAATGAATCAACGCAGTAATGCCATAGAGCTAGGATCTCGATTGATTCGTCTTGACGATGTTTTAGTTCTAAATAATCAAGGTTTGATGACGAAGCTGAATGGTGGTCACTGGCTCTCCGTATTAAATGTGAGAAATTGCCTGTTCAGGAATAACAAATAATTATTGAAAAACTTTTTTAATAACCTTTTATTCAAATGTATTAAAACGATTAAAAAAGGTTTTCCATTAACACTTTTACATTCAACTTTTAAAGTCATAGCTCATTATTAATTTAATTATTAATACATTAAAATAAATTAGTGGTAGCGCCATGCTTGTAGCCGAATTAGGCTGGCGCGTCCGGGTACCAGTACCTCTTTCTCACATGATATCGGCGTGAAGTGGCGGCAATGCTGTCACGTCAAGTGATGGTATTGTTGACGGTAAATAAAGAATAATTATTAATTTTTAATCCATTGGTCACGGTATCTCGCGTGAACGGATGGACAGATTTCGCTTATTCTTTTTTGTTGTGTTTCTTGTTGCCAAGAGAAGGTGTCTTATGAAGAAAAATAAGAAAAATTTGCGAAAAATTACAAAATATGTAAATACTTAACCATCATATTAAATTGTTAGGAAAAGGGACGGGAATAATAATATAGGCTAAGAGAAAGTAGAAAATAGTAAAGGACTTATCCTTCACACAGGACGACGTCTGCTGTGTCCGCTAGAACTAAAAAAAAGCAGATTCGGCGTTAAACCGAATCACTTGACTCCCTTCCCCGTTAATCATTGAGCTATTATAAATTTAATTAATTATAGATAGAATACATGCACGTACTTATTAATTATTATTATGATAAACACCTAATAGCATATATAATAACTTTAATACAAACAAAGCCGCATAATTGAAGAAAAAGTAATGTTCGGGCAGCTCTAAATAGTTTGGAAAATCCAAAATGCACGCCCTATAACACCAGGCATCGGGTGTTTACATTTTGCTACAACTTTTATATAAAAAAAGTAAAAATATCATTATATTAAGATTATATTAAATCGTAAATAAACTATTTTACAACGGAAAAGTAATGAATTGTAAATAAATTTATTATACTTATATAGTATTTCGGCGATCAACGCCATCTGTTAGAAAACGCTCAATACAACTCCTATTGATATTACATTAATTGTTAAATTTAGTGTATTTATGTTTATCAATAAAACACCTAACACCAAAGAAGTAAAATGATTTTTAGTTCACGAAATGACTCTATTTGATTCAATGAGAATAGAGCACATCCCGTGGGGCGTGCAATTATTAAGAAATTGACATATTGGCCAACTATCTTCTTTATAAATAAACCGCCCGGTTTATTTAATAAGTGTGAAAGTGGATCAATTCTTATACGATCTAGTTTATTATGATAAAGAAAACATTCATCCAGACGTTATAAAGGTAATAACAGGATATACATACATACCAAGTAAATTTGCAAAAAATAGGAAATATCTTTGTAATGCTACTTAACTCGATATTACGCAGTTAGGAAACTTACCCGAAGCATGAACAAAAAAAACTTGTTTTCATGTTGTGACTCGTACATTTTCCTCCGTAAATAAAGCATTATCAGGTAACTGTGACCTAGATTATTCTTAAAACCTACAAATAACCAGTGCACATATTTTCCCATTGAATACTAATTCACAAATTTTTGCAAAATGTTTTTTTTTTTGCAAAATACGCTTTGTTCTATGTTTTTGACGTGATAACGTCTTATAAATCGACAAACGCCGGCTGCACGCCCGAAAAAGCATGACTCATTGTCACGTTCCGCCTGAGCCGATCGTGCAAGCCAGAGTGCTGAACGGGCCAGTCCTATATATATCCTAAATATATATATATATATATATATTTAGGATATATATAGGATATATATGTCTTTTTGGGAAAAGTAACGAAACTGCATAATTACCGTGCTTATTATTATTCGGATTATGAACGAAATTTCGGATTGTGAAAAAATTTCGGACTATGAAATTTTTTCGCGAAATCTTCAGGAAAGTGGTAATGTTGATCTTTCTGAATACTATTACGGGCCGACCCGAGCACTTTACATATGCCCGATGACTCAGCAACTTTGCACTATCTCGGTCGTCCCTTTATCCACAAAAAATATGATAAAGAGACCCTTCCCTGACCGTAACGTATTCAAAAAATATATGTTAACTTTATAAAATCATTCTTGGGTGCCCGTATGATATAATAATTTGAATCAATAGCTCAGTGGTTGGAAGGACGAACTATAATCTTAAAGGGACCAGGTTTAACACTAACGATGCAGACATACCTAAAATATTCCCTCTTTATTTCTGTTTTATACCCGACTTATTGGTCACTAGTTGTTACCAGCGAATTCCTCTGCGTAAAATAAATGTAAAATTTTAGCGTGGTGATATATAGCCTATAGCCTTCCTCGTTAAATAGGCTATCTAACACTCAAAGAATTTTTCAAATCGCACCAGTCCTTCCCGAGATTAACGTGTTCAAGCAAAGGAACAAATGAACTCTTCAGCTTTATACATAAGATTGGGAGATCAATATCAACTATGCATAGTGCTATCTAATTATATTTTCGGTAAAAAAATAGTTTTTCCGATAACATCACATTATGAAGGATAGCCACCATCTCATGTTATGTGGTAAACATGTAGTTTAAACTCTACAAAATAAAAGTCGTTGAAAAGCAGCCAAAAACATAAAAAATAAATTGTGCTTTCAGGGGACCCCCGTCAGGAACGAAGTGCCTTTTCCTCCCCATGAATTTAAAGAAGTGTAAAATCAAAGAGTTCGCGCATCTGGTTGGTTTATTATTTTCAGTTTGTCCGGGGATAGGATACGGATTGCTTTATACAAAAGCTCTTTAATGATATAAATATCTTAATTTAAAGGGCCACGAGAATTAGGATATGTATGTGGCGATTCCTCAGACTCTCATTTCTGACTTGAGCTGGTGGTTTCGGGCTGTCGATACCTCTGTTCGTAAGATTCAAGACGATAATTACTGTTGTAAAATATTTTCTGACGCCTCAACTACAGGGTGTGGCGCTGGGTGTGAGTTTGAAAAAGCGAGATGGTCTGAAGAAGAACGTGCTATGCACATGAACTATTTGGAATTGGTAGCTAGTTTTTTCCATTACAGGTTTTGCAAATAATATACGGAATTGTCAAGTGTTAATACGAGTCGATAATTCCACCCCCATAGGTTAGATTAATCGAAGGGATGGTATACAATTACCAGCGAGTTCATCCGCGTAAAATTAGGTGAAAAATTATAGCGTGATGATATATAGCCTTCCTCAATAAATGGGCTATCTAACTCTGAAAGAATTTTTCATATCAGACCAGTAGTTCCTGAGATTACCGCTTTCAAGCAAACAAACAAACAAACTCTTCAGCATTCTACATCAGTATAAGATATAAGAATTTAAGTTCCAAAAAGCTATAAAAGTACCTACTAGTTGAAAGTGCAAAAAGTTTTCAAGTTACAGTCAGCGTCAGCAGTAACTATATCTGTCAAAAAACTTTCTTCTGTGGCTCTATAAGAGAACTTCTACAAGTCCTCAAAGGCCGTGGTGATTCTGAAACTCAAGTTCCGTCTTGATTCTGGAACTAACTGCACAATCTCGACAGTTGAGAAAACTCTTCAACTTTAAATATTAGTATAGATAACCCTTTCATAACAACATCTTCCATCTTATTACAAGATCGCTTAATCTCACTTGTGCTTCGCTCAAAGTCTCCTTGAAAATGTGTCATCACACTGAAAGGCACTATTTTCATACGTACATAGTGCGACCATCACTTTTGATCGTTGCCGGAAAATTTATTAAAAAGTAAAGAAATACAATGAGTATTTCTGTTTTATAGAGCATTCATTCGTTTCTTAGCTCTATGTACGCTTGTTCACTCGCTCTATGCTCCATATATCTTAAGTAACATAAACCACTTGACTGAAGTCTATATCTTTTTTGTGATAAGTTGATTCGATAAGTGGCAACACTACTGACTGCCGGAGTTTATTGGGGGCAACACAACAATTGAAGGGCTAAATAATTCTTTAAAGCATTTATTTATGTCGGCAATATACAACATACCGCTATTCAATTATTATTTATTTGTCGCCGACTGTACTCCAGGGCTGTATAGAACTAATACGTTGGCGATAAGCGAAATACCTTTATATGACCCGAGCGACCGCGGACTTTGTTACGACAGGACCATAACGTACACCAACCTCCGAAATTATACGGACTGGATAAAGAACTTTTTGAGATAAATAAATGTTAAAAAGAATAGTGCATGTTTTTGCTGATTTTAATAATTTACTTTTCAGTTATGATTCACTTCTAGCTATAAGAGGCATTTGTTCCTGTAAACTTTTTTAATAAAATATAATTGAAAAAGATAGTTTTTTATTAAAGTACGGTTGCAAACATATTTAATTTCTGCCTAAGCAATCTTTACAGAGCATACTTATTCCCCAAAGGCCATTTGCGAGGATTCTGGTAGTGCATTGGCGTCGGTAGTCATTTGGATAATCCTCCTGTCTTTTTCCCTTTGTTATATTAAAAAACCAATGGCCGTCGACGAACCAGCAGGCCGAGGAAGAGGTGGCGCGATGATTTGGATGCCGGGAAAGCGATGTTTAAGGCTTTATTAACAGTCCAACTCTGTACTGCAAAGGTTTTGTGTGTTCCTTTTGAAATGATATTACAAATTTTAATTTAGAGTAGTATGACGCAATTAAGTCGCTGACTAAGGGGGGAAGGTTGTACCATTTCAAGGCAAATAGCAGTAGTTCATGCTGAATAGATCCAAATGCTTTCTCTAGATCTATCCAGCAAACCGCTATTTGCCTCTCGTATGATCGGGCATCTTTCAGACTTTCCCCAAGTAAGCTGTTATGTTCAAGGCAGCCAAAAATGCCGGGCAGAAACCCTTTCTGATAGTTAGGACTGAAGTAGTTATTAGCGGACATAAATTGCGTCATTTTTGTTTGCAGAACAGAGAAGAATTAAATATAATAGCTTGTAGGAAAGACATGACCGTATTTTAATTAATTTTGAAATTGCCTCAAATTACATATTTTGCCAATATTCACAGCAGTCGACAAATTATAACATCTTTGCATTTTGTTACCATCATAATTATTTATTTTAAAGTATTTTTTCAATACATTTCTATCTTTAGTAATTAGAAAGATTTACGGTGTCCATTTGAAAAATGAATGCTGAATAGTGGTCAGGTTTCTATTTCAGAGGTAACACAATGGAAGATGGAATATGGTTCTATAGTAGTATATGAATACTGGAAAGAAATAGGTATTTAATACTTTGTAAGGAAAATAGTGTAAGTTTGAACTTCTTTTTGATGTGGAACATGCAATGCGGCAGCCCAGACCATTTGTTTGCGGTGTGGCGACGTGACGCCGTGCTGTTTTTGTAACGTTTCAAACCACATTAGCGCGACTATCTCCCCACTAGGCTCACCCATATTCCTCTATCTCTTACATCATGCTAAGCTCATATATCTGTATATAGTGCATAAGATATTGTTCACTCCAGTATGCATGATTACTTATGATTTGTGATAAAATTATTTTGTTCTACATCAATGATCAATATTCTATCTCATATTACACACTAACTAGGTTGAACGAAGACTACAGAACGCTTATCTACTATCATCACCGTAAAGTCAAACAAGTTAAATATAAAACATTGACACACCATTTGCATCAACTGGAAAGCTTGGGACGGTATTTTCTTATTTTTAGGGCCTACATAAACTTTTGAAAGTTGGTTAAGTAAATAAGATGTTAAGAATAGTTAATCATATGTAAAGCTCAAAGGTTCTCTAATATAGAGCTTTGAAAGTTCTCTAATGCATAGCTATTAATAATGAACCAATATATATTATTTAAAATAGTGAACAACTGTCTAAATCAATATAAAGTCATATTTTCAAGGGCATCTTTTGAAATAAAATATTGAAAAATAAGAGTCTTATAATCAGTATAAATATGTATATTTATATTTCTTTACAAAATGTACATTGATGTCAACTTTAAGTAACAAAAGTATATATATTATATATTTTAATATAAACATGTAAAGAAATTTATAGTTGTACACTATTATTTATTATTGCCTCATGTAAAATATTTAAATTAGGGTATACATTATTCTGATCTAATGACTGTGTTTCTCCAAGTTTTTCATTGACCTGTAGAGCATACCATCCAGCTGCTTTTGCTCCTTTATAATCTTTTTCAAAATCATCTCCAATATGGAGACATTGAGAAGCAGTAACATTATTACTACACTTAGCTTGAGCTTTTTTAAAAATATCCACATTTGGTTTACAAACACCAACTTCATATGAAGTAATAACAAATTCAAAATAGGTTTTAATACATAAATTAGCAAGGATCTCATGGAGACGAGGATCAAAATTTGATATAACTCCAACTGTAATACCAGATTCCTTAAGTAACTCTAGCAATTGTTCAGTTCCACAAACAACTTTCCAGCAGGCGGCTGTTTTGAAATCATCAATAAGTTGTTTAGAAATCTTTTCAATTTTAGCTTGACTGAGTTGATGACCTTCAAACGTCATTGCAACAACTCTACACCACCATTCCTTCCAGGATATACTGTCTTTTCCAAAATTTGGATATTTATTTGATAGACAGTTATAGCTTTTAAACATCTGATTTTTTATATCATCTCCTGTTCCTTTGAATCCATAACTTCGAGCCACATGAGCATAATAGTCATATGTTGGTATACGAAATTTGAGTAAAGTATTCGTTACGTCAAAAGTAACCAATTTAATTCCTGATAAAGACATTTTATACAATTCGTTTGTACCACATATAAGAATACATAACTTAATTTTCACTTCGTCATATCACGTTACCTTAAGGCAAGAATATTTAAGAATTATTTAGATATCATATTTACATCATGACTAACAATAAGATGATAGTTGTATACTGGTCATATTCACAGAATCAGTTACTTTCGATCTTCATTATAAAAGGTACCCATAATATTTACATAAATAATGTCTTCTCTTGTCAAATTGTTATTCTTAGTCCTTTTACACACAGTTAACTATTCATTACAACGATGTCCAAAATACTAAGTTTTTATCTGTATTGCTTTTTTGCAGTTTTTATTTTGCATTTTTGAAGTTAATTGTTACTTAATTATTACTCAATACTCAAAATAAAATAGCTTTAACATAACTAATAAAAATTGATTGTTATAAATTGTAATTTATAATTATAATTCATAGAAATATGTCATATGTACAAAGAGTAATATTATTAAAACCGTATTCTGTTTTCCAACAAAGATTATTTATACAAATAAATAGTATGGAAGAATCTGTTTATTAAGTATATTTATTGCTGGATATTACTATTTTTACAATTCTCTTCTTCTTTGCATTCTTTCTTTTTGCTCATTTCTTCTTTTACTGCTGAGGTTTTGAGAAGGTCGAAAACGGCTGAATCATATTTGATTGTTTTTTCATTAAATTTCTACATCTCCACTTGAGTTTAAATTTAAAGAGATTTAAAAAAAAACACCGGGAAAGGCCGTGTTCATGTAATGGAACTCGCGATAAAATTTTGTAGTTATCTTATCTCTTGATTCATTATGTAATCTGTGCATTTGGCTTCCTTGTATGCCATGGTTGCACGCATGGAGACTATAGTCTTATTCCTATAATACTATAGTCCCGATACCTTACATTTTTAATTTAAAGGTTTTTAAATTGTTGTAAATTAAAAATGTTCCTTGAATTACGTAAATAAGGAGATGCCACATGAGCATCATGGTAAATTTTGAAGGTTATTATTTGTCAATTTATCTACTACTAGAGGATATGGCACACGTTATTCTGCCTGAACGTTTGCTTACTCGTACTACTGAATAAAAACGGCGCCATCTATTTTTCGTCCCTCACCGCACCTA
Source organism: Charaxes varanes (assembly GCA_024363005.1). NCBI lineage: Eukaryota > Metazoa > Arthropoda > Insecta > Lepidoptera > Nymphalidae > Charaxes > Charaxes varanes. The sequence goes on from JANCMC010022735.1 coordinate 59,841, forward strand.
CGCCCACGGGCCAACCGGCCGTCCCACCGCTCTGACTCTGTATTTTAAATCTCTCATATCTTCTAAGATATTCTAATGAAATGCTGTAAAAGGCAATTTTAATCTGCATGAAATGTACAAAGTATCTAGCGTATTTAAATGGATAAGGATTAAGACGTTATTCTTTAAAATAGCTTCGTAAGTAGTTCATTATTTTGACCTATCTCGTATGATTTAGCCAGCACACGTAATAATACATTCGGCCCATAAAAATACATTTTTTATGACATTACTAGAGGTAGCGCCAGCGTATTCAACTAGAAGTAGCGCCATGCTTGTAGCTGAATTGGGCCGGCGCGTCCGAGTACCTCTTTCTCACATGAAGTCGGTGTGAAGTGGCGGCAATGCTGTCACGCCTAGTGATGGTGTTGTTGTCGCGTTTCGTTCGGTTTGTGAGAGTTCCCTATATTTATGTGTAATAATAGTACTAATTTTACGTGGACGAAGTCGGGGGCACGGCTAGTATATAGACAAATGAAGGTGGCGCAAATTCCTGTCGGAGGCCAAAACTCACTTTGGGTTTCTGAGCCGCTCCAGTAAGTAAGTAAGTAAGTAAAGCGTCCTGGGAATCAATGTACGTAACGCCAGAAGCGTGGTTTTATGGAGCGCATGATGGTTTTAGATACAATGTCTTGAGAAAATAGTCAGATTATATTTTTTGCGTAATCCCTAGAGTATTTTATTTACAATAAATAAATTAATCGTTCTCAAGTATTTGACAAGCGAGAAACGGTATTTTTTTTACAACTTTGTGACTCTCATTTTCCTTTTTCACACTGAATTCGTTAGATAATTGAAACATAAACTTATCTCCATGTAATTAACTTACTTTACCTTAATCTGACGAGCCTGAGGTTTTTATAAGGGTTCTAAAGAACCCCCCTATATTAAGAGTTCATATTTGGTGGGGTTACATCATAGGGTGCAAGGATACTAACTGTATAGTTTTCTGACGTTCAGCATCTATCTGCAGATATTTTATGCCGATAGAGAGACCATCTGGCCGAATCGGTTATAATTTAATACATAATTAATAATTACTAGCTATGCCCGCGACTTCGTCCGCGTAAAATTAGTTAAACAAAAGATTCCACTTTATTTATGTTCCATTTAGAATCCATTTTATTTTATAACCTTCCTCGATAAATGGCCTTTCCAACACTGAAAGATTTTTTCTAATCAGACCAGTAGTTCCGGAGAATAGTGCGTTCAACTAAACCTTCAGCTATATATTCTCCTTCTTGGCGTTTCAATGACAAAACTGTAAATATATTTTGCCATGTGGTTAGGGTTTATATTTTCGAAGCCCAAAATGAGGCGACATTAATTGTCCGATTTGAGTTGGTCTTTAACCGATCTGAGGTGGTCTGTGTGTGTGTGTGCGTGCGTGCGTGGCTTTTTGTTTGTGTGTACTAGATTTAAGTTTTTAGATAAATTGAGACGAATTCGAAAAATATCTTATTTTTACATTTTTGGGAAACAATTATAGAACTTGTATAAAAAACAAAATAATAAATCCGTAAAGTGTCCACTGTAAAAAATAACCTTAAAAATACAAAATAAATATAACAAAATAAAACTTATTAACTAAAGTTTGGTATAACTTTTTTTAAATAACAGGAAATTTATCAAAAAATATATCTAAATCTAGACACCTCTAATTGTAATTATAAGACACACCTCTAATTATATTATAGCTTATTAGCCAAACAAGTTTCCCGCTAGACTTTAACACAGTATGTATATATCTACAAAATCGTATGAAATAGTAATTTTTTCCTTTTTAGTTCTTTGGCGCTTTTCTGATGGCGGTTTCTTTTTTATTACAAAGTAGTGGAAAGTAAATGTATTTTGTTCTATATAATTATGATATGTGTAGGCCAACTACACGCACTGCTTGTAAGTAAAAAGTTGCAGAATAATGAAAAAGATATATATTCTTAATTCTATTATTAGTAGTTTGCAGATAAGTCACTTTTAGCTTTCGCATCTTTATGTTCGTAATACTTAGTCAAAGTTAACGTGTAAAATATTACAATGTAACCTTAATACAAGCCTCAATATAACGTAATTCTCGATATAACGATTTTTCTTCAAAACTTCCTAGAACTGTCCATAAAAGCTAATGCAAAATGTATCTTTATATTAGGAATATATTTATGAACGCCTTTTTTATAACGAAGCAGAATATAGATACATAGCATTAATGTACCTCTATTTTACAATTTTTTTAACCTATAACCTTTACATAACATATTCTTTAAATATTTACAAAAGTCTTTCATATTTCGGCAAGTTCAGACACGTTTACTTATGAAAACGTATCGTTGTTCAATCCAATTTCTTTATAACAAACCTCATTGTAACAAATTACGCGGTATAACGGTCAGGGACTTTGTGTAGCTGCGCAAAGTTTTATAGTACTTTTTAGTCTTCAAGGACATAAATGTACAAACACTTTGAGCTATATCTGGCTCCGTCATTATACCAACAATAAGGCCTTATTAAGGATCTAGTTTAAGTTCAGGTTTGATTGATTACTTTCCTTACGGATTTACGACAAATAAAGCATTTATTTAGTAATATAGTAGAGCTAAATAAATTTACGAACGTGCTGACTGCTTCAGAGATAAAATAGTTACACGCGAAGATTTCATCGAATCGATACTGCAGAGTGGTCTGATCTGACTGAAGTATGGAGCTTGGCGCCAGGCCAGTGGGAGCTGCATGCGCGCAGCGTGATAAATATCAATCGAGTGCTAATTAAAACATTCACGAGAATACCCGAGTGGGCCGCATGAATTCCCCTCACATTACACTCCTTTCACATTACACGCTTCTATTCAAAGTTTTAATAAATATATCTGCCCCATTAGTGAAAATTTCTCAACAGTTACTTTTTCGCTTTATCAAATAAAATAGCAATAACGCACAAAAGCTTTCTATGATCTTTCCGTAAGGTGTGTTAGAAATTCTACTTAATATGACAAATATCATTTTCGAAACTCGTATTCTAAAATTAATCATAAAATTTTATATACATGTTATAGAGAATAACACCGAATAGATGTACTATCCTCGATAGATGACAATAACATTATAAAATACCTTTAGAAACGTAAGTGAAGCCGTAGGCGTTCATAAAGTAGCAAATTATATATTATGCTTCTTATTTCGAAATTATTTATCGGGAAGTGACGTATAGTAAGATTATATCATTATCATAACAAGAGATTTTTCTAAACTTTTAAAAAAACTAGCTTTATTTCAATTCTAGTAACATGTTCGCATGACTCACAGATCCTTTGCATTGTTATTTGGCTAGTCGTAGGATGAGTTATGTAACTTTTTCTGAATAAAGTTTTCATTCATTCATTCATTCTTTCATTCATTCATTCATTCATTCATCCATTCATTCATTCATAGAGTGGGAGACAACGTAGTCATGACAACCATGTCAAAATATCAATGTATTTTCTTAAATAAACAAATAAAAAAATAAACATCTAAAGCATAACATTTTTATACAGCTTTAACTGAGCATATTGTACGCAAATCTTAAGATTTGTAGTCGAATTTCGATCTCAAGCTTCTATAATTTTGTTAACCTATGCTTCATGCCATGTTTATTTGTTTCTGTTAAGTGTAAAATAAAATTAGTTAATCGATTTAAACTAAAAGGTAACTTAAAGGTAGATGAGAAAGCTATTCTCGCCAATAACTATCCCATCTACCTTTGAGGCACGATGGCTGAAAAGTAGACATTTCAAAACATACTAAAGAAGAAAAAATTTCAGCCAAGACCTAAGTGGTAATATCACTCAGTGACATTAATCGGGTCCCACTGTTTTACGTGCCTTCCGAAACACGGAGGAGGTCGGATATCAAAAATAAGTGTTAGAATCTATCGCCCGGTCGCAGCAAGATCTACTTAACCTAGCGATCGACTAAAATTTCGTCCACTGATTACGCCATGAGGTCCTCTATATATGTATAAACCTGAAGAGTTTGTTTGTTTGCTTGCACGCGCTAATCTCAGGATCCACTGGTCCGATTTGAAAAATTCGTTCACTGTTAAATAGCCCATTTATCGAGGAAGGCTATATATAGAGTATATATCATCATGCTAAAATTCTTCACCTTATTTTACTCGATCGAAGTTGCGGGTAACAACTAGTATAATATATTGCATGATTAAGTTAAGTCTTACACTATGCATATCAAACCAGTTCAACACTCTTAAATCGTGGACATTCAAGTTTAGTAGTCATACAAAACGCAGAAACACCCTTCCGCTCGAATGGTAATCTCGAGGTGCTTTTGTGATAAATTAACCATTTTCCTTGACTTCTCGCGTCATAAATGTTACTGGCGGTTTTCAGCGTGTCTTTAATAAGCCTAACGAGTCTCTTACCCATGTTTGAATTTTTTTTCAATAACAATAACTACCAGTGTATTAGAGAAAGGAAATAAATCTTCATTAAATTATAATAAACATATCAATATCATCTTAGAAATGATTTGCAAATTATCTTAACTCCTGAATTCCTGTGAATTTTAAAAAATAATTTAAAAAAAGCCTTTAAAAATGCCACTATATATTATAAAAAAAGATAACTGCAATACTTTTGTTCAATCGCAATTTGAAAAAAAGGCGTTCCCGTGCGACATCCTGTAAATTATGTTTTTAAATGAAACCTCACGCACACTGATGCCAAACGATTTACACACACATGTATACGTTTTACTATAAGATTCATGACGCCCGCACACTGTTTCGATAAAGTTTGATTAAAAAGTAGTTAAGAGCTATAAAATTTCAGCTTAAAAGTTTCATATTGGAGCACACGTCCAGTTTTAGAGGGTAGTACAAAACGTATTTATTTTCATTAGAACTTAGTTAGTTTTTTTTTTCAAAACAGTTAAATACATACATGGCGTAGCTATTTATAACTAAATACTTCTTTTTTCAGAAGAGACAATGTATGTGGGTTCACAGATTATATTAAAAAAAATATTCCGAATAAAATCATCATGGAGTTTTCTCATAACATTTATGTGATCACTACATAATTCTATCTACTTGCAGCAGAAAGGCCAAAAATTTTAAAGCAGAAAGCACACCAGTTTTATATTTTAAAACAGCGTACATTTAAATAGCAACATCAGCGAAACAAGCCAGTGTACAAAGCCTGTAGAGATTTCATAATGATATTCAGCGGGATGCTAAAAACTATTTTGGGTCACAAGTCCCGGGCACTGCTATGGTTCCTTTCTCTGCAATGCGAAGGACCCGGCACCCGCACGGTGAATCCATTGAATGCTAAGAAATTCGTCTCAGCCTAATATATTATCTTTAACCACTTGGTTTCATAAATTTCTTAGTTAATTGTCTTTAACCATACACAAACACTTTCATGAGCCCTTTTAATTTTTTAAAATTTAATAAAATAATCAAAGATTTAATGGAAGGAACATAATCTGGTATGTGAGGATGTCGTAGCTTAATCAGTGGCCGGAATTTGAGTTGATCGCCAGGGTAAACAGTTCTTATGGTAGGAAAATTATTTTGAGCAAAATAGAACATCTTGTGAAGTTATTTAACTAATATGTTTATCTTGTATCAAATACATAACTTTTATATCAGCATCTCTTGACACACTCAAGGCCCCCTTTTTTACATTTAATGTAATTTTTAATTAATTCCTAGTTCCTCGTTAATTTTAAAATTTTCATTCTATTATTCTGAATTTTCTAATATAGTATTTTAGGTCTGCTTTTGTGAGCCACAAATGTGGTGATCTCCTTAAATATTTTATTTTAATAATTTTTGACTTCTTGACTGACCACCAGAGCAGATGTTTTTAATAAGTTGTGACAATTAGTAAGTTACAATTATGCATAATTCAGTTATACTGTAAGATTTATATTAAGCCTGTTGGTGCACTAAATAAATAAAAATAAATTAAGAATAAGATGTGATAGTGTCTTGACAGAGTAGAATTGTAGATATGAGTAGATTTTCTTTAAGTTTTTGAGTATTTACTCTGATATTATAAATGTCTTTGTTCTTGTAAGCTGGGCTTCCAATTTTAAACTAAGCCAGTAGTGTAAATATTTAAATTTCTTCTTATTTATATATGTAAAAAAAAAATTAAAATCTTGCTGGAATAAAATACAATTAACTGCTATTGCTTATATTGCTTATATATATTATACAAGAGGTCCAAGAAAGTGAAAGTGATATTGAAAACACATTTGAATTTAGAAATCTATGCAGCATGTTAAAAAAAAGATAAAATAAATTCAATTTAAATAATAAATCCAATTAATGAGAACTTTTAGTGACAGCATTAAATTATTAGGCAGTAATTGGATACAAATTACTTCCTTTTTAACAAGATCAAATAACTTTCGCTAGCGACTGCTCATCATCTATAAGAACTTGCGCGCGCGCACTTATCAACTCCATATTAAAGCGAAAATCTCATAAATTTATCTAGTTACCAAATTAAGAACATTTTGTTCAGTTCCTTTTAACATTTTTTTGTTTAATTAATTATTAATAAACAAATATTAATGGTAAAAATTTTACCAAACGAAAGTAATATAAGGAATGTGACAGCCACTCACCGTTTTTGTTTTTCGCACCAAATCCCAAACAATACAAAAGCTGTCACTCTCACGTTAAACACAAAACACAGATTTATTCACCTCTTGACATCTGACATGGTCCATTTACAGAAAATAAACACAAGTATATATCACTTAATATAAACTTTAAATAAATTGTCGATTTAAAAACTTTAAGATATAACAAAATGTATTAAAAACACTCGCAAATAAACGATACAAAACGTAAACAGCTGCCCACTTTGACAGAACCATCCAAACTGACAACTTCCTAATTTGACGTTTGTCAATTACAAATGCCAACCTTACAATCATAATACTAGTGATACTGACCAATAGAATATGATTGACTTATCACATACATTTATTTTTAGTATTTTTTTTACGTGTATATAATTATATTAATGAAAAAGCAGATAGTAATTGTATTAATAATAAATACATATATTTAGAGAAAATGGTTAAAAACGACCTTGAATGGAAATACCTTGTTTATACAATACAATAAAAGGTTGTTTACCTAAAGGATTACTGATGACATTGGATAATGGAACTATGAGGATTACAGATGGGTTGCCGACCTTTGAGGAATACATACAAGAAAGACCATGTAGGCATGACATACCATACAGTGAGTCCGAACTTGTAAAGTTACAAACGATACGATAGATGGAAAGGCATGAAGTACTACTTTTAATTAAACCAAATCTTTTAACGTGCTATTGCCAGCTTTTCTACGTCTTATTTGCATATATTTTTAAATACTATACTCACCGTTTTTATATCTGACTACTGAAAGAACGGGAATGCATAAAATAAATCGTTATTGATTAGCGTCTGTCATGTCTTAACAATTATATAATTTTAATTTTTATAATTGATATTATATATAATGTACAGGAAGTATAATTGATTTTCAAATAAATTGCTTTATTACAAAAAATAAAAACTGAAGTCGGTAATATTTACATGTAGCAGCACAAAAAAAGATCTGTCACTTCGTCACCATCATTAATCTGTCATGTCAGTACACTGGATTGATTATATTTATCATCATTTATGGTAAAAATATAGTGGTGAAATATTTCTTTTGTTCTGCACAATCTATTATATCATTTACAGTGGCGTTTTTTAAACATAAAAATGTCGAAGTTCGAGGATAACCCGTTTAATGATCCAGCCATAGACAATCCGTTTGCCGTAAGTAAATTTTCGTAAAAGTGCAATAATTTGGTAAATGTAGTTTCCAAAAACAATAACCATATAAACGCTGCTTTATTGCAGGATCCAGCAGTTCAGCAAGTGGCTAGGAATACTAATAATGCTACACGAGGCCTCGACGACTACAACCCGTTTGATGGCCAACAAAATGCAAATCAAGCTACGGTACACAATATTAGTCATATATCGAATATCAGTGGGTTGATAGTTCTGTTCTAAACTTAAAATTTTACATTGACAGTATAAAGAACCGGTTCCATCATATTTTTTATAGTATTCTTACTTAATATGATTTCCTCATTATTCTACTAATTTACAGACTTGCCTTATAGATTGTTTTTCTATTATATGTATGTATTGAAATTACTGTTATCATTTTCAATAAGTAATAAAATAGTTGGGAATAAATATCACCCACTTTATTAGGGCACATATCGGTTAGCAAAAATGTACGATTTCCTCTTGTGAAGAGCTGCTTAAGGATCATTTCCCATTGGATGCTGTTGCCATTATCTAACCTCTAAATGTTTCGGTATTTAGGGTTTTGTAGTATTACAAGAATTATAATACTTATAATTTACTATATATATATTTATAAAATACTTATAATTTTGCTCTGTTCATCCGTCCGTCTGCCCATAAGGTGTTCCTCCCCCTAGAATTTCAAACTGATGAACTTGTAATTTTTCACATTGACAGAACATGCTAAAAACTCATTTGGAAAATTATTCTGAATGTGCTGTTGAAAAGCTTATATTTGCGTTATTTCGAAAGGAATAATTACAATTGTAATTATAATCTGTGTTACAAATACCTGACGCTATTTTCTGGAAGTAACAACACTCTTAAATTTTTATGATAAATAATTTTATTTACTGATCCACATAATATCTTAATCAATAATTAAAGACTATAATCTATCTGAATTTGATGTCGTGCAGATAATGTGTAAAAATAACCACTCCTTTATAACAAGTTTGGTGCAAAACAATGCCTTAGCGGCTCTTCGTGAAGGGTAGACAAACATTTTTGTCAAGCGATATGGACCCTTCCATAGGAATTAATTATTGTAAAGCTTAATAATGCTATTCCATATTCACTTATTCTTACAAGGTAAAATATAGAAATTTATTATAAATTTAAATGTTGGTTTAATCTTCTTCTTCCTAGCGTTATCCCGGTTAAATACCAGGGTCCGCTTAGATTGTAGAGGATGTGGCTGTGGGGCGAGTAATATCCATATTTCCTTGCAAATACAAGAATAATGTGATGCAGATAAGAATTAGTGTACGGCCCCGAAAACAGCGTCAAATACCGATTTCGTTACATCCAATAATATATAAGGTATTAACGGTTTTTAAAAATTTTAGTTACACTAAATTTAAGAAAATATTACTAACTAAATGTATGTATCTCTTTTTAGTGTCATTTTTTCCAACAATAATGTAAGTTATTACCTTCAATTTATATCATCTTAATTTTTACACACATTAATTTCAGTATTTATACATTTTACGTGTTGAGATAGGTGTCAACTTCTTTATTGAAGACTAAAGACTGAAGGAATGAGTAATTGATTTTACACAGATATTTTGTATTACAAATAATAAGCCTGTTCTTCACGGGAGCGGACTTTTGAACATCGAAGTGATGGGGACAAATTTTGAGTTCTATTGCGATGTCGAGTGGTGAAATTAAGATGCCGGGGACACGACACTGAGCCTAAATCAGTCATGAGACTCGACCAATTGCGGCCAATTATCATAGCATGCAGTAAGGCTAGGGATGCATTGAGATTAAGTTTTGTTTCTTTTTTTAATAGCAAACTGGTAACTGGGTTACTTTGTTGACTTGGTTACCCGTAGTGGTGATAAAAACCTTAATGTGGGTAGATGTTATAATTATACTTATCGTCACTGTCACGAGCAATGTATTTATATATAGAAAAGTATCCCTATATCTCTTGGTCTCAGCATCTCGCGTGAACAGCTGGATCGATTTAGCTAATACTTTTTTTGTTGTGTTTGTTGCTGTCAGGGGAAGATAATTCTTTCATATTATCTTTCAAAAGAAAAAAATTTATGAAAAATAATTAGGAAAAATGCGCGTAGAATTATAATATTTAAGAATAACATATTAAATTATCTGTGATGTAAACTTACGGCGTTTGACATAACATTGACTCATCCTACGACTAGCCAAATAACAATGCAAAGGATCTGTGAGTCATGCGAACATGTTACTAGAATTGAAATAAAGCAAGTTTTTTAAAAAGTTTAGAAAAAACTCTTGTTATGATAATGATATAATCTTATTATACGTCACTTCCTGATAAATAATTTCGAAATGAGAAGCATAATATATAATTTGCTACTTAATTCATGCCTACGGTTTCACTTGCGTTTCTAAAGGTATTTTATAATGTTATTGTCATCTATCGGGGATAGTACATCTATTCGGTGTTATTCTCTATAACATGTATATAAAATTTTATGATTAATCTTAGAATACGAGTTTCGAAAATGATATTTGTCATATTAAGTAGAATTTCTAACACACCTTACAGAAAGATCATAGAAAGATTTTGTGCGTTATTGCTATTTTATTTGATAAAGCGAAAAAGTAACTGTTGAGAAATTTTCACTAATGGGGCAGATATTCGCTGGCTGGTCAGAATTCGCCCACAAACCTTTTTGTATACAACGATATATTATATTGTTATATTCACAGAAAAATAAAATTTGACAGTTAATATAACATACGGTTGTCACGATCACGCTTTGAATCAGCCAATACATGTGTGTGTAAATAGTTTTGCATTGGTGTGCGTGTGAGTTTATTATAATACATATGAAAATTGCATATAATAAAAAAAATATTAGCATTCACACACCTTCCACAATTGTGTCAAATTTCATACTCTCCCATCAGTGCAATTTTCGTTAAACGGTACCTAAAGTTTTCGTTTCACGTATTAATTTATAAATTATGTTACTATTTTACTAGCGCTATCTTAAAAAAAATATTTATAAAAGTATTCGGAGACGACGCGGACAATGCGAAATCAATGGTTTTTCTCCATCTCAAAAAGTGCGGAACGCGCCTAACGAAAAATGCTAGTGAGTTCGTAATAACATGTAACCAGATCAATAATATTAATAAGAAAATTGCCAGATATGCCTGCCAAGCGTGATAATCATGACAAAATTCTCAAAGACAATTTATGAAGGTCATTCAAGGTGCCCCCTTCAAGGTCGTTATAGGTGTATGCGGCTAAAAACGTTTACCACCTAGCAAAGAAGAAGAAAATGGTTACACATAATATTTATTACATTACAATCAAGTTTCGTTACATAACTTAAGTAACGTAAATTACGTTTCATGACTTTTATATGTACTCATAAATTACATCATCGTTTCTAAAAGACGTAACATCTACACATTGTGTATTGTAGTATGTATTGACATTCACGAACGCCATCGGGCTGAAGTAAGGAATAAGGAAAATAACCAAAACTTATCAATTTGTTTTCTTTTTAATATCCACCTTCATGAACTTAAAGAGCTCCTTTGAAAAGCCCGATGAGTTTACAATAGTTGAAAAGCTGTGCCGCGTCTGTGCACGTTTAAGGTAAGTGAAAGTCTGTTTATTTTTCTTAAATTTAAACTGCTCTTATCTACGCTAAAATTTTGCACGTTTGCCTTAATCCTTAGTAGCGCAGCACCATACTTTCACCGGGTGCACTTCATTCACTACCTTGAGTGTTATTGAATCTTGTAACTTCTTTTTTTCGTCGTTCAATCGTATGTGTTAAGCTGCTAATATAATATTCAAACACAATATCGCCAATCCATCTCTTAGGACTAATACTTTTTGTATACACGTATTAACAGCTACTTTCTGCTTTCTATTTAAGACACATTAAGTATTACACGTATTTATTTGTCAAAACTATTAACAAAAACTACTATAGTCACGTTCAAGGATGGTTCCAATTTCTTTAAGCAGCATATAAGTAGAATAAATAGTCAATAAAATTATAGGTGATCCTATTTCATATCAGAGTTTGTTGCGGGCTCTTCGCAGAGCCTTCTGGTTGCGATGGTCACTTGTCATATAAAACAGCTATAAAACGTAAAATGTTACTCAATAACCGATGCAGCATTTCCAATTTTTTTTATAACGCAATAATAAATATATTATATCAACCATTCGTCGCTTTTAACACGTGTAACGAATTTCTATACATTACATCTTATACTAATATATTAGGCTGAAGAGTTTGTTTATTTGTTTGAACGCGCTAATCTCTGGAACTACTGGTCCGATTTGAAAATTTCTTTCAGTGTTAGATAGCCCATTTATCGAGAAAGGCTATAAGCTATATATCACCACGCTAAAAAATCTCTCCTAAATTTTACGCAGGTAACAACTAGTTTGTATGCATGAGAAGCTAAACTACTTTGCTTTAATCCGCGAATGAGAAGTCATTCGCGGATTAAAGCAAAGTAGTTTAGCTTCTCATGCATGTCATGGATTTCCGCAAAGTAACGCCTGATTCTATGGAATCCTGCATGTGGCGAATAAATAACTGTTTAAGAGTTATAACTACGAATAGGATGTCTTTTTGACATTTGCACCGCTTTTTGTTACAATTCCTGGCCATTATTTGGTATAATTGATAATTCTGTTACAGAATTATTGATTATTATAATATATAACTTGACTCTAAATTCCAAATCGCTGTAATTTCATGATCTAGGTCTAATTCATATTTATTTAGTGTTTAATGGTTAAGAAACATTGAAGAAAATGAGGAGGTCGTGGTATAATCAGTAGTCGATCGCTTGGTTGAGTGGCTATTGGCGCGGCCGGGTGATGGATGGGTGACCCATTTTAATACTGGTTTATATTTCATATCCAACGTCTGTGTTTCGGTAAGCACGTAAAACAGTGGGTCCTGAGGTTCTAGTGACCGTGGGGGTTCTGGGGATGACGTCAGACGGCTGTCGGTCATGTTAAATAAATATATAGCACTAATCCGTGTTTACGTGAGCGAGATAGCGCTATCTTCGTCTAACTCCAGCAAGAGTTAGCTATCTCGCTCACTATGTATGACGTCCTCGGTCGAAGACGGCCCTCTGCCACTTTTCTTGTAGCATCTGTCCGCAACAAATATATTATAGAAAAATTGTTTTAATAAATGACATAAGATTAAATTGCGCTTCTTTATATAAAAAATATCTGTGGGTAAAGGCGGCTATTTATATTCAAATTATTTACCTTTACCCATAGATTTTTGCAAATGCCATGTATTTGATTCCAAGTCTCCGAATCTGTACCATCTTTTCCCTCTTCTTCAACAATTCTAGCACCCTACTCACCAAAAAGCACACCATTATATTCCAGTCCATTATATAATAGACATTCGAGTTTATATAATTCGCACACAGCTCTAAATTGGTAGGATTGATGAAAACATCATTTTGTTGAAACTTACAAAGTCCTCAGCGATCTCAAATCTTTTAACGTTTGCCGTACATCAGCCTCTGGAAAAAGAGAATTAGTAATTTAATAAAACATAAATTGAAGCTAGTAAAATGTTATGTATAGTCTAATAGGATACTAACGAACCACTGGTATTATTGAAGGAGTCATACGGATTCCTAATTTTTTTTTAAAATATTCAATGACTTATGTTCATCAGAATTTATTATGTTCATTTAAGATTCTAATGGTGAATGAATTTTTCAAATCGGCCCGGCAGTTTCAAAGTCTATTGAATGCAAACAAACTATCAATGTTTTCCTTTATCTAGAAGTAGCGGACCCGGCAGACGCGGTCCTGCTCATTGGGTTACTTACTATTTACTATAGTCTATTATCCTATAATATTGCCCCAGCTCCCGATTCTTTTTCCTTTCCCGTTCCAGAATGGTTCACTATTTTGGTATTAATGGCTTAAACATGAAGGATATGCGGTCGCAAGCTAGCTCTGCTAGAATACCCACTAAAACCCAGCGGGGCCCTCATCATCCATGAAATAGGGCACCAGAGGATCGCTGTCGTATGCCTTCCTAATGCCCCGGATGAAATCTCTATCGCCTAACCTCACGTCTGCGCGAAGAGACGCGCGAAATGGCGTCTTCTTTCTCCCGATCTCCTCCGTCTGGATGGGGGAGCCTCGGGCGCGTTCTCCCTCTACCTAAAGTGCTCCACCCTAGGAGTTCCATGTTAATAGGGCGTGATAAAAACTCACTAGGAAAATTATTTTAAACAAAATCGGAGAATATCTCTTGAAGTTAATTGATTGATTTTTATTGTGTATCATACGTAAACCCTTCCATATAAGCATGTCTTGCCCTACTTTTGGACAATTTATTTATGTCAGGTGCAAAAGGGCTGATGGTTCACCTTAATGAATACTTATCAAGGTCAACTGCATTATTACAAGTCTCGTAGATGTGTTAGAAGTGTTTGAGAAATTAGTTCAGTGTGCTCTATACTGCCAGGTCCATTGCGCTGCAGAGGAAGGAAGTCATATCTGTGTGTGAGACTTGTAAGCCAGGTGTGAGTTTAAAATATTGCTTTAAAGTTAGCTTTATTGCCAGCGTTCCCTTTCCTGCCTTGCCAAATCTGGTTAAATCCTACTAGTGCAGCTTTAGATCTGAGACATTAAACACAGCTTCAGACACTGGTGAAGGTGAGTGTTAGTGACCACTATAAAAAGCTCTCTTTAACCTACACTTGAGTCACAAGTCCCGGGAATGGTTTCTTCCTCTGCAACAAGATGGACTCGGCACCTGTACGGTAAACTCATGGAATGCTAAAAAATTCATCTCAGATTATTAATATAAATTATATATGAAAGAAATAGTATGTCATAATTATTAATTCTGTAAATAAAACTATACAATCATACCAGTATTCATGTCAATTTTCAGGCTGTGTTTGATGAGATGTTTTGAATTGTGCTGCATATGATACACAATGCAGCAGTGGGTGCCGGCCTCGTAAGATTGAACTTCAACTCCAGTCAACATAGACATCAAATCAATATTCCGTTTGAGACTTTCTATAGAGTTGTTGAGAACTATTTTCTAGGTAACACACACACACACAAAATTAAATAGTTATTTATTTATAAGACAAGCTTTGTAAGAGCTTTCTCTAAAATGATAACAAAAATCATAGTCCAGAGAAAAGCCACTTTCTGTTTTAAGGTCTAAATATTTATGAAAAGTATATTTATAATATGTAAACAAAATAATAATTATTATTAACAATTACATAAGAACTTTCTGTTATTATACAAATGGAGATCAAACAAATGATATCATATTCCAAGATAGTCAAATTCATCTAGCTTAGATAACAATATGTGTATTTTTTTTTTAATATTACAAGGGGTGAACGAGCAGGCGATTCATCACTAAGTGACTGCCGACTCCCATGGGCATCCCCACACCTAGAAGGCTCGACAGTACTTCACCCGCCTTTAAAGAGGGGTTTTGGCCACCACAAACTCTCTTAAACCAGACAAAATGCAACAACAATACTACCACTCAATGTGTCAGCATTGTCACCACTTCACGCCTGTCTTCTGTGAGAAAGAGGTATTGTTATCCAGACACTCCAACCCAATTCCTCTACAGACCAAAAGAACTAAGTGTGGCACTACCTCAGCTTACAAATTGCTTGTTAGTTAAACAAGTACTAACGAATCATTAACCTCTGCACTAATAAAATTTTTATATTGCTAATGTCTAGTCTTTTTCATACTAAATTAGTCAGTGAATAAATTTAGAACAGGATCTACACCAATTGTAATTAATCTATTTAATGAATTATTAATAAAAATGTATTTTCATTATATTTATTTTAAATGTTGTATACCTGTGGTCTAACAAAATACTGATCTTTTCTCTTTGGTGGAGAAGTTTTAATAAGCCTATAACTATTTCTTTGTAACTGGAACAAATCATTTTGCTTTTCTTGCAACCTCTTTTCTAGTGCCTGTACCTCTTCTAGAAGTTCATCACAGTCCTCCGACACTTTTGTTGTAGCTGCAAAAAAGTTTAATTCAATTTCTAATAAATTTAATGGTAGCCTATCCACAACATTGAGTTTTGGACGAAGTCACTAATCAAATTTAATTGAATATATGATATAAATGTAATTTTGCAGGTGGAATCATTTAATAATAAATAATAATATTTTCTTTCATAATTACCAGGTCTTTTCAACAATTTTGTGATTTTCATCTGTTTCTTTGGATGTGTCATACTGTTAAATTTTTGTGATATAGTTATTACTTGTATGAAACTTCATAAAGTAAAGACTATGTTTATATCGCAATAAAGCTAAATTAGAATGCTTTTTAAGCTTGAAATGTAAAAAACGTTCAACACTAGTTACATACGATAACGGCTAACAACAAAAATTTAAACTAGTGTCAATTGTCAAACATGAAAACCACAGAGTCCATAATATTCACATAATATTACAAATTCATGCAAGAATGTCTCAACTTTATTTAAAATATTATTTGCGGTATTAATAACGATTACTGTACTTAAAATATAATTGACAATAATAGTATGCTATGTAATGAAAATTTGCTATTTTTGAAGATGATTTGACTGTTTAATTATAAAATTATGGAGGATCGGTATTTACAAGAATTTATGTTTGACATCGGTATAAACACAGAAAAATAAAAACAAGAGTAACAATGACCAATATAAATGATAATAACAGTATGGTTATTTGGGTTTAATAAATAAAAGTCGAAATATTTTGTTAAAATATATCATTATTTTCCCAAATTGTCCCCCTAAAAAAGTAATTATAAATGCTATATTACAATTAAAAGTTAAAAAATAATCATACATCTACTGCCAAATAATTTTTATTCGAGTAGAAATATCATTATTGTCATCAAGATGACATTAAATAAAATATTTAGTTTATCAACAGATTAGTACACCAGCTTTTATTTTCTCCCAGTCCTGTCTTCATATATGCAGCAAAAATATATTTCTTTTATCTCTAATCTATAAACTATCTAAGAAAACTAAACTTGGAGACCAATTAATTTTTGATCTTCATCTGACAGACGTCCTTCAAGGTAGTGCATTCTTAGCCTGAAATAAAATGTGATGGATTAAAATATAATTTTTTTTTAAACTAATCTCCATGGACATTAATAAGAAAAATGTCACCAAATGAATTTAAATTT
The DNA here is from genome assembly GCA_024363005.1 of Charaxes varanes. Taxonomy (NCBI): domain Eukaryota; kingdom Metazoa; phylum Arthropoda; class Insecta; order Lepidoptera; family Nymphalidae; genus Charaxes; species Charaxes varanes. Next base: position 76,975 of record JANCMC010022735.1, read on the forward strand.
TATGTTAAGAGTAACAGGGCTAATACTTAGCTCCACTTATTATACATTAACTTTGAATAATAAGTTTGGCTTTAGTTATTTTTTTAAAGTGATATTAAAGAAAAACAAATTGAAGAGATATAGTCAAAGTTCTACATAAACGGTGCCATAACCACTGCTATTAATTGAAAAGTAAAATTAGAAATGTCTCCATCTATTGAAGTCAATATTTTTTTGTCATAATATGCACTTACTACTTCCATGTTTTATATAAAATAAACTTTATAATATTATGAAGGCTAAATAACTTTATAGCATTGGACGAAAATATGAAACATTGGAAATAATTTATCTTTACTTTTGTGTTTTATCAAAGCTGATTACTTATATAATAAATAATTATAAAATACAGCATACATACCTTTCCTCATTATGCTTTAAAGACCACAAAGCAGGCATGAACTTTGGATTCATGGATTCCAGGAAATGTTTCCTCCACAACTCTTCCAAGCAAAATAAACCTCCATTTTCGTTATAATACTCTGCCACCTTGTAACCATGGGCCTCATAGTCAATATTCTCGATGCTAGAAGACAATATATATCCATATGAATCAATAATAATATTTTTTTATTACATAAGCCTACTCGCGAAAGTCTGAATTTAAAAGGACAAGATTTCATTTTTTTTTAAATATCCTATTGTGTCCAACTGCTGGGCAAAGGCACTCCCTTTTCGATCCAGTTTCCACAAAAGAAGAAGCCAGTCTCATTTACAAAATCCCCGTAAATTACATTAAAGTATTTTTTTTTAAACTGTCAATCTGTTTTGGAATTCTTTTTTTAATTATTGCCTGTATTGAATTTTACCGTACTGTTAAATGATTTAAAATTTTATGCTATAATTTTTACCTTTTTATTTAAATATAAAAAAAATATCTAAAAACCCGGCGGCATCGAAACAAAATAAAAAGTCATGGCTTCCCAATTGGATTCCATACACAAAACCCATTTAAAAGCGGTAGCCCATCTATCGAGAAAGGCTATAGGATATAAGAATATCGTCACGCTAAAATTGTTCACCTAATTTTACCACACGTTAGTTTATGTCATAATCCGCAGGTGCTTCGCGCTTCTTAAAAACTACAAAATGTTTTGCTTAAATTCACAAATTTAACTCGTGGGATCTTTTCGTGTCTCCACATGGTGGGGTATAAATTGCATTAGTATACTAGTATACTAACTTACTTCTTTTATTGTTTAGAACTACTCTTTGTTCCACCCTCGAGAAGGAATCATTAGGTTAGATAGTGCTCTTGCATCTAACATCAAACGGGAGTCACTACAGGACAGTTAAAAGTTTTTTTCTTATTTTATAAAAGGATTCTAAACTCCGACTTTGAGACGAATCATTCTTGTAACTTTTTTTTTTAAATATATAACATTTTTTTTAATACTTTAGTTTTCTTTCTGCACAAGACGCTGCGGCCCAACATAATTTATTCACATTAATTTTATACTTCTATCCGGAAACATTTTTAACTTCATAACAGATATAAATAAGGCCGCGGTTTACTAGATTAGCTATTTCCCGTAAAATAAAATTTGCCCTTAGACCTCCTCAATTTGGCCATATCGAAAAATCCCTTCTTAGCCTCTAATGCCGGAGCCAGAGGTAGTTTCATTTAAATGATCATTTCAATGATCATGTAGTGTGACCGGGCACTTTGTGTAGCTTCGTAAAGTTTTGTAGGACTTTGTATCTTCAAGGACAATAATGTACAAGCACTTTGGAGCTATGTCTAAGTCCGGCATCATATTCGTTGTGACTTGACTAAAAAGCCTGTTACAGGGACATATAAGGAGATAAGAGAAAATTACAATCTGTGTACATTTCAGTTGCGCAAAAAAACGACGAAATTCGCAAAATCTGCGCAGCAAATACACGACGAACAACTAGCGCAGCGCATCAGAGAAGCGTGGTCCATATTGGAGAGATTGGTCAACCAGAACGTCTACGATGACATTGGTAAAATGTTACATTTCAGTGTATGTAATTAAATGAAAGAAAGTGTAAGTGTTTAAGTGTCTGTTTTATCTTACTTTTTTAAATTAACCCTCAGGAAACCACCATCATGGATTTATTTATTATTGACCATCTTGATGGATTGATGGAACTAGGACAGCACTGAGGTGATGCCTTGACATATTTGTCTTATATCAATAAATTATTTTAGTATATGGATCAGAAGTTTCGGTAAAAAAGACTATCATTATTAAGCAGTTTAAAGCAAACGCACATTAGGTTGTAATCACCATTTATGAGAATAAGCGTAAATAACTTCCACACCAACAGCGAAATGGAATTTGTACTTAATAAATGTATTACTTTGTAAAAATCCATTTCTTTGAACAGTGTTTGAAAATGTATCGATCTTTTTTAACTTTTAACGAATGAGATCCATCAGATGTCCCCGTAAAAACCATATTTTACATTTTATTATAAATAACCATATTTATTCTGTTACCCGCGACTTGATCCGCGTCATATTAGGTGAAATTTTAATAGATTAAATTTTTTTATCTTTATTTCTTCTGCTTAAGAGTTGCAGGTTTTAATTCCTGCCAAATTTCATTTTTTTACATCCCGCAGTTTTTGAGATTTCGGGTCGGGTGACCTATATATATAGATTGGTGCCTATATACATAGATTGGCTTTAATAAGTATAGGTGCGGAGATAGAAGATAGATTATAATATCTTCCTAATAAAACAGGTACACAACACCTGTAACCATAAGCTTATCAACAGCGACCAAAATTACATGAAAATACATGTCTGTAGGTATTAGACATAACTTAAATAAATTAAATAACACTTAATTATATCTTACATTTAACATAAGCACATAAATAACATTACATAATGACAACCTGTTATATACCAAACAACAATAAGTATGTAAAAAAACTTTGAGGAAGTCGTGGCGTAATTTGTGCTTTACTAGCCGTGACAGCATTGCCGCCACTTCACGCCGATCTTATGTGAGAAAGAGGTACTGGTACCCCGAGGTGATGGCATTATGGTATCATGTCAAGTGATCATATCATGGTATCATGTTAAATGATGGTATTTAAATCGCGTTTCCTTCAGGTTTTGAGAGTTCCCAGTAGCCCAAATCCCTCCTTAAAGGCCGGCAGGACATTTGTGAGCTTCCTGGTGGTGTAGATGCTCAAGGGTCTTATCTCAAAAAACGCCTAACGCGCCTATAGAAGATATTACTTCAAAAAAAAATTACCTTAAGTAAATATCATTCTATTATTAACTTATATAAAATACTTTAAAATATTTATCATCACTATAATAATAAATACTATAAAAATATTACAGCGGAAGGTCACCTAGCAGGAAATCTCAAAAAGCTCGGGACGTACAAATATGAAATTCGGCAGAGTAGTTTAATGACAGAAGAAAAGCGGTGTCTGACGCAACTAATTGTACGACGCATCGCTATAAAAACTCTTCACATAAACATATGAAGTCGTGCGAAAGCTAGCTTTGTAATATAACTTTATGCAACATGTGTAACTATTGGGCAAGTGTGAAAGTACTTAATAAAAAAGAGATTTGTAACATAATCTGCTAATGAAACAATTTTAACTGTATTCGAGAAGCAATAGTTTTTCTTACAGTATTTTACTAGATTTACACAACCATCATACATAGCACCTCAAGGATTGTAAACTACCCTCGTTCTCTTTAAGACTGTGAACTCTAAAAGAACCAAAACTTCCTGTAATGCCCAAGCCAGGCATAGCTCAAAGTGTTTGTACATTTTTATCCTTGAAGTCCACAAAGTTCTAAAAAACATTTTGAAGTTACACAAAGTCCCCGGCCACACTACATGATCATTGCAATGATCATTCAAATGAAGCTATGTCTGGCTCCGGTGGTCCCTACACAACAAATAGGTTTCATATATATAACGCTTCTACAAAGCTTTTGTTGTTAAATTATATATTATATATCTTTCATATATTTAAAGTTACTAAACATATAATTTGAATGTACAACTTAGATTTCATCAAATTTGGGAAATTTAAATTGGTCTACGTTATTTAAATTGTTTCATTATTGTGTCGTCGAGTAAACTTCTTTTAAACGCAATGACAATATTGCAATCCTAAGGTCAAAATTGAGGGTCAAAATTATGTGGCAGGATAAATCTGCTTAACATTCATGCATATATTTTTTATACATTTACACTTAGATTTCTGTAAGGATGGATCAACATCTCTTAGAATGCTAAAGACGTTTCACATCTATCAAAGGTTATAAAACCATATTTAAAGTATTATTGGGTTATTTTATATTTCATGGACAAAGGTTTAATTTGATATGAATTTAAAAACACAGCTGTAATAGTATCAGAACTTAAAATGCTACTGATTTTTTAATTAGCAGTTACAAATACGCTTCAATTTTCTATGTAATGGATAAGGTGTATAAATTGTGCTCGTTTTTATTAAGAATTTCTTTAAATTTATTTCAATTCACTTGAGGTTCTAGCCGAACTTTTCGAACCAATAAGTCGAAGAATCAACTTTACTTAGGATAAAAATGTTCGTTATAGGCCCACAGCGGACTCCTCTTAACGTCAACACGAGTTGCATTAGCATTAATTTGAAAGTTTGACACGATTAAGACTTGCCTTCTGTGAGCCTAGTAAGAACATTTTCATGCTAATTACAGTATACTCTTCGACTTAGAACAGTTCTAAATGTTCGTGCTAGGCCCTCTGATAATTTCAAATACGAGTTCCTATATAAGTAATGTTTTATGAATAAAAGAACAAAAAAAAGCAATGTTTAAAAAGCCAATTTCATTGGTCACAAACGGTACTCTGTTACCTATAACACAGGCATTAAGTTGTCTACCTTAGGAACAGGCGTCCGTGTGTCATATAGTCCTGTATATATTTATATTTATTTATATTTATCTATTTCTATCTTTTAAAATTAGCCCTTCCTTTTAAATATAAAGTATTTAAGTTGTACATTATTTAAGAAATGCGCGGTATTTGTTTTAGTTGTATTCATGTCGATTTTTATTTTCAGCCATTATGTTTTCGATCCATTTTAAATAAAACTTAATGGAGGACATCAAACCTCTGTGGTCAATTTGTATCAAAATAAAAAACCGTAACTTAAAGTAAACCAGCGATTAAAAGTAAAAAAATATTGTTATTTTAACTGTGCAGTAATCTTATCATAAATCACTATAAGACCGATCGCAAAGGACGTATTTTCTGCTTAGAACCCAAAACGTTGTGAAACTTTTGTATAAAATCTCAGGTGTTGCTATACATGCGTTCGGACACCAACATAACACTCGTGCGTTAATAACTTACTTTGCGCTTTGTGCAACAATGTACTATTCTTCATTTTGAACTATTTGACACCTTACTTACATAAAAACACTGTTCATACGTAATAATTTATCTCAGTACACTCACTGACACAAATAACCGCCCACTTAAGTTTACATTCACAGCACATTGAGCTATAGAGCAATACTTTCAACAGTCGTTTTCATTGCTTAATAATAAATTGCTTGCATTAAACCTAATTATATAATCATGTAGGGACTTCATCTTATCTTACTTACACGCGACAAAATATATTAGTATAATTCTGCATTATTTTTGAAGCAATCTCATATATGTTATAATTACATTGTAATTTATTGTTTAATTGTAATAAAAGTGTAATTTACAGATGGATAATAGATAGAAATCACAAAGTTTCTACACACCGTTGCTATATATAGACATCCCGACGAATAATTGTCCGTGAAGCGGATTCGGCCCTGAGCGACTACTCTTAGCCCGGACTGATAATCTTCATTTATGGATTCCTAGTATATTTTTGCAACCAAAAACGATATTTTATTATTAAAATTTGTAATACATATACAAACATCGATTGTAATGCAACATTATACCGAATTCCATAATTTATAGGCATTGGCTCTTTGTCATTATATACATATTGCCTTTATACCTTTGTCATTATATATATAAAAGCGAGAGGTAACCGAACACGAAATCTCGAAAACCGCATGACTTGAAATGATGAAATTTGGCTAGGATGACACATCCGCTAAGATAGCATTTTTCGATGGGGCCAGATTAAGGATTATAGGCTTTCGCAATTTCGCAACAGCTTTCGCAACAGACGGAATCTCCGGAAACAGCTACTGTCTTATAAAATCTTAAATAACAAGAGCGATTGGAAAAATTTAAATGGACCGAAAAAAGACTTTTACTACAACCCAATAACGGATAAAGTAAAAGCGTATACGGAGATCGTATAGAAACGCATCCGTTCGGAATATCAAGTAGCCATCGCAGTCGGACTCCCGAGATTTCTACCGAGTGAGGTGTGACGAGTGGAGTGAAGTGGCTCGAGATCTTGTTACTTAGACCAGTGAAGTGTAACGCGGGTCGTTAGACGATGCAGCAAATTAATGCAGCTTAGACAGGTGACGATTTACTGGTAACGATGCAAGATTAAAGGCAGATTCCCTAGTAGTAAGAATGTCAGCTGATTTCTACCGAGTGAATGTGATGAGTGGAGCGAAATAGCTCAAGATCTTGTTGCACAGGTTGATGAAGATTACCGCAGGTCGTTAAATGATACAGCAATTATTAAAACTGCTCTTACATGTGACGATTTGTTGAAGAAAATGATGTAAGATTTGTACCTATTGAGGTGTGATGAGTGGAGTAAAATAGATCAACATCTTGTTACACGGATTAGTGAAGATTATCGTAGGTCATTAAATGATGAAACGATGATTAATGTAGCTTTTAGTGGTGACGATTTGTAAGAGGAAATGATGATGAATGTAGTAGGAAATGGGCTTGAAGACATCTAAGTATATAACCAGAGGTTAGTACCTCGACAAATAACGTAAAACTTGTATATTAATTTGTAAACTTTCAAATAATTTTTCGTTTAAAATTTATAATTTTTCTATCTATTTCTTGTTATTTTCTTCTATCTTTTCATGTAGTTCTATCACTATATAGATAGTGGTGTTCTTTTTAAATTATGTATAGTATCAATTAAATTATGAATAGAGATATCCTCTGACAATATTGTGTACATATATAATTGGTGCATATATCAGAGTGTATTCTCTTCAAGTGTATCTTTGTAAATTTGTACCTTAGACAAAAGAATATTCGTAATAATATTCCAACTGATGACTCTGATAAATTTTATACCCATAACCCTATTGAGCGAAAACTTTATTGCCTTCTGTAATGTGAATTTGGTACCTTTTAATTCGCCCCCATATCGCAATATTAGCCCGTGAAAAATCGCAAATACAAGGGTCACTTTCGAAAAAATAATGTCCTTATCAAGTCGTAAATAGCTATTCTATTCAGCGATTGTTTCTGTGCAATTTTGAAGCGAACTATTAATAAAGTTAATCTCCGGTCGTTTTAAAGTCATTAGATGGTGAGTAATGAAAGGTAACAGGAAATAATTTCGTATTAAATGATTCAAACTCCGAATGAACCAATGCATCTTGCTGTCGGAAATGTGCAGTCCCGCTGAGAAAGGCCATTCTATAATAAACCCCTCAGGGGGCGACAACTTAGAAAAGATATAATGTTTCTTATTTATTTGAATCGATTAAATACCAAAGACATATTTACGAAAAAAAGGATCAACGGATAAACTTATCGATTGAAGGGATCTCTTCTAGTTATCATTGCTGTAGGAAAACATTTAATAATTATATATCTAAATAATCGTGGATAACGAGTGGTACATATTGGACAATAGAACCAAAGACTTAGTCAAATTGACTAAATATATTTAGATTTTGACTATGCATTTTAATAAGTAACTCCTACATAAAAAAAAAACACGTGACATGTTACAAAAAACATTACCAAATATTATCTAAGTCGAAATAATAGAGGCAGTGTCAAAATTATTCCATCAAACAATTCAGATGGCTAGACAAAAGATATCATAGCAACTGACTTTAAAGCTGGTTACATCACGAATTTTCCACGATCCGCTAGACAAACGCTTAATTTCTCTCCAAGAACAAAACGCCTAGTTAAAGGTGAAAGGTTGGTACTTACTCGCTTCAAACGAAAGTCACGATAATGTTTTATATTTTAATTTATTAGTTCATAATTATACTATCGTATTTTTAGTGCAACGGTAACTACTACAGTCTAAAAAACTGACATCACAAGTATGCTGTTTTCGTAAATTTATTATTTAATTATAATTATGTCATTGAATTTGAATTACATAGAAATCGTATTTTCTCTTCACACAACAACGTTCTAGAAACAGCAGTAACTGATACAATCTTGGCAACAATATAGAAAAACAATAAAAAAGAAGTTAGTAAAGGGAGTTGAAAACAGTTGTAAAGCGCCGTCAAAGCTTGCCTCGAATTATGAGTACAAAAATGCCATTTAATTATTTCCATTAACCTTATACAATATTAACTTTGAGTTGCCAATGGTAGTAAGGATAAAAGCAGTTCGAAAGCCGCGACATTGACACCGAGTTTGCAGCCGGATCTGAAAACTGGACCAGTTATTAATAGAACAATGTGGTAGACATTGAAAGCCAGTAATGGTCTGTGCTTGCACGTACTTTGTAAGAAAATGGTGGAATCCGGGGTTGTGACACGTGTATCGTGTTTGTACTCCTTTCCCGCAAAGGCGTCCAAGTCGTCGCGCCACCTCTTCCTCGGCCTACCTGGTCTACGGTGGCCATTGGTGTAGTTGCAACATTGGACCACCTTTATCATAGTTATAAATTATGTCAGTGAAGTGCTTATTTAGCAAGCTGATTGTTATTCTTCCAATCCATGAACAGCTCATAACATTTGCATATTCCTGTATCAATGGCAAGCTCATCTTTATTCAGTGACAATATGGTAATGAGTTAAAAACGTATCGCTCTACAAAATGGGCCAGATGGAAAGAAAGCTTTGCATAAAACATACAGTTTTTAATAGCAACACATTTTTAGAGTATGGAAAATTAACAGCTCTGAGACTATTTATAATTAATCTTAAGCACAATAGACAAATAAAGAGGTACTAGCTTAATTAGTGATCGGCATTTGAATCGATCGCTAGGTTGAGGTGGTCTTACCGCGGCCGGGTAATAGATGGGATCAGCCCACTGTTATTTTTAACAAACCTTTTAGTCTTTTAACAGCTTTGCGAATCGAAACTGTGTAGTGTATTTTTGAAGATTTTCATCTACTCACACTATATACATACATACCAATTTCTCTATTACATACAAACTACAAAACACACACACATAACATATACGCACACAAATACCCAATATGACAATATAATCTATGTAACCGCAATTTCTAAAGTTTAGTTTTAATTTTTTTTTCGTATTAGTTTAATTTTTAGTTTTACCTTTTTGAAATATGATATACTCTTGGGCATATGTATTATTGTAAACGGAGGCGATGAGACTGGCTACCGCAACACAGCTTCGCTAGTGCGGAAGCCAGGGCAATCTTATATATAATTAAGACTATTTATTTTGTCTAATAAATAATTTAATTTAAATTGAAGAGTATTAATTATTCTTGTTACGTCATTCTTATGTAATTTTACATTTACAAC
>JANCMC010022784.1:0-54189 GCA_024363005.1 Charaxes varanes
TCTATCATGCGATTTCACTTACGACGCTCGTCTTCCCCTAAATGTTGCAAAATAAATTTAAGGGACTTCCATATCGCTATACGTTTAAGATATCATCAGATTGATCATCAGACCTTTTGACATTTAGAATTAGACAAAGATACAAAGGCCGCTCCCTTTATACATTGGACAAGGTATAGGTAAGGATTTTTATTGAAATTTTAGGGATCTTCCCTAAACAACAATAGGCTATCTTCAGGTTAAAAAAAATGATTAAGAACCTATCTAGAACCGCTTATATGTGATACGTGATAAAGTTATTTGTTAAACAACTTCAAAAGTTGTTATCCGGTTTCGCTAAAAATAATTCTTTTATTGAGTTTTCAGCATGGTCTATCAACGTGGAGGAACATTTTAATTGAAGTCTCTACATCTAAAAGTTGGGAAATTCTATGGGAGACACGTTGTGATTGGATAGACAGACGGACGAACGAACGTAAAACAATGTAACGAATCGTATTTTTTATTAATTTATTACTCTATTTTTTGCCTGCACACACGTTTTTTTATAGACTTTCTTTTGTATTTTTTTTACCTTTTAAATTTCGAATCATCGACACGCAGTTTTTGTTTGGCTTTATAGATCTGTTTCTTTTTTGATAAGGAAAGCGGGATCTTGGAATTTTTTTTCTAGGAAACGGTAACTTTGATTTTTTTTTTAAATATTTGTACTGCAGGGATGTAACGACGATAAAATACTAAACCGGTGTGGCCATAAAAAAAAACATTGCCTTAAACTAATTTTTTTTTTGGAGCGACATTTTCGACATAGAGAATGCTATAATAGAACCACAGTTGCAAACTGATGATGAAGGTGTTAACAACTTTTTTTTTTAAAATTAATTCGTAGCAAGCACAACTTTACGCCATTCTCATTATAACCGATGGCTTTAATTTCATACAAGAATAACCACGCCATCTGTCAAACGCTTCGAAACTTTTTCGCTTCTGGATATTAAATACCTCACAGCACGTGTAAAATAACATTCGAAATACAAAAACTACAAGGACATAGAAGAAAAACATAGTACCAATTCAAAAACCACTATACATTGTACAGTAGTATATAACTTCCATGCATATACCGATCGGTTAAGTAATTATGTTTTTAATTTGGATCTTTGCAAATGTCCGAAATGCCGAGACAAACCATTCTATAGTTTAACGGCTTTTAACTCATGTTATAAAAAAATGTATTAATAATATATAAAATAAATATATACAAGACTATATAATACACGGACGTCTGTTCCTAAGGTAGACAACTTAATGCCTGTGTTTATAGGTAACAGCCGCCTGTTGTACACAAATATTTTGTTTAGAAATATATAAATACATACATATGGATAATACACCCAGACTCGAGGTGGGAATCGAACTCACGACCCCAGTAATTAATTAAATTAAAAATTTACGACTATTTTTAATATAAGATATTGAAAAAATTGCTATGTAGTTTTTTTTTTTGCTATTATATATACCACAGTCCCTTTCATAAAACCTACCAATAGAGCTCGACTCTTCGAACGCCTTTACAAAACTTAATAAAGGAATCTCTTCAAGACCTACTACAAACAACAAGATCTGATTATTTTTTTTTTAATTAATTTATTTGGAGTAACAAACAATAAAACACAGCTTATATTAAGCTACATTAGTTATTTTAAAATAGAGTCATATCCGTGTTAACCACAGCGTTAACCACAGATTATTATATATTAGACGTGCTATTTTGTATCACGAAGTACTAAAACACTTATTATTAATGTGTGTATGATCGTGGTCGTGTGTGTGTGTGCGCGTGGGCACAAGGGCGTGTATGTATGTGTGTGCTACAACATATTCCCTTGACCTGCCTAGTTTAATTTAAAAGCCCCCTATTTTTGTAATAGGCCCATGACGATGAAGAAACTGACAAGAGACACATTAGATACATATTTTTTACTTTTCTATATTTTATTAACTTATATGTAGCCATAAACATAATGTTCTAGTTAATGGACAGCGATTAAAGGCTATACGACAGATTTTTGACGAATAGTTCAATGAGTCAAATAAAGAAATTAGCAGACAATAACACATTAGATACATATTTTTCTACTTTTCTATATTTTATTCACTTATATGTAGCCATAAACATAATGTTCTAGTTAATGATCAGCGATTAAAGGCTTTATGACAGATTTTTTGACGGATAGTTCAATGAGTCAAATAAAGAAATGTTGTGAATGGCAAGAAATTTCAAGAAAATCTTGAGGTTGTAATTTATACATCGAGGTGTTCGGGAGTTTTGAGGTTATTTTTTTGAAACTTCATAATATAATATGAAGGCTCATCAGAACACATGCAATAATCTGGCGTATTAAGCGTGACATAAGAAAATAGGAGAGTAACAAAGTTATAAAAAAACAGCATAAATATTCGAGCGCGATTATTTATTTTTGATTTTGAATGAAATCCTTTAAGCATTACGAAAAATGTAAGCTGACGATCCTCTCATGGCAATGTAGCTGAAGCCATCACGAATTCCATAAAACGATGCTCAAACGATGCAGGCATTATTGACAAAATTGAACCTAATCTATGTAATCCAATAAATCGCAACAACGCTTTAGTAACTACAAATTTTGCATCGCTGTCTATCTACAATTGTTAAGTGGGTATAACTGAAAATATATCCGACTGAGTTTATTTTGATATTAGTCTTAATAAAATCTCTCTGAGACGAATTAGCCCATCGCTATCCAGTTTCAACGCGGAATATTATATAAGAATCAGTCATTTAACAATGAATTTTTTATACAACGTTGTTAGCTCTGATCCAACTTGAAAGATAGAATGGCTTATATCTCAATTTATAGTCGCAAATAAAAATGAGTCGCTGAAATGTATGCACGTGCATAACTTCCGAACGACAGCACCAAATTGGATATTATCTTTTTTTGTTGTGTTCGTTATTGTTTTTTTTATTTTAAATAAAAGAACATTAGTGAAGGTTCATCGGGGACGCGGCGCTAACGGCTTACGCTCTGTCCCCGACTACCAAGGAAGGCAAGGAGGGGAAAAGGGTTGTATTTATTTATTTGTTCGTTATTGTTAGGACAAGGTTTATATAATAAAAAAGGAATGGCAAAGCGATAGTGAAAAGGAAATACAACAGAAACGGAACGGGAACGGGGAATAATGTTATAAGTTAATAGAATGTAGTAAGGACTACGTAACCGAATGTTTGGGCAAAACGTCTTCCGGGTCCGCTAGTCAGAAAATATTTTTTGAGGCTAGGCAGAATATTTGATTTTGAAATGAATGGTATTATGCAAAATTGAAATCAAGTAGTGAACATGTTTATATTTGCGGATTTTATTCAGCAAAGATGTATCTTTTGAATTCAATTTTCTAAGGAAACATGCGTGATTTATTCAAAGTGATTTCTTTTTTATTTCGATTTCGTGGGAAGTTTTAAATATACAAATACTAATGAAACAAAAGTCTAATTGAATTAAACATAGTACTAGTAGGCCCGGCAGATGTTGTCTTGTCCATTTTTTGTCAGACGAAGGGACCATTACTAACGCTATATATTGGAAGTATTCCCAAGTTGCGACCAACTCTGCCTTTTTTAAATATTCTTTTAAGTTATCCTTTCTTTCTTTTACTTCTAAATAAACACAAAAAATACAAGACAACACATTCACCTCCTTATTTTATTTTATTTTACATATATAATGTATTAAAATAAAATACTTTTATGTATAAATTACAGTAAAAAAATATTTTACAGTGTAATAAAACATTTGTATAGATATTATCTGAATTTAATGTTCGGTGTTATAAAAAATTAATCCCCCTAAATGGGTGTTTGGACCCGCCTGGACTGTCTTGTACAGTAGCATGGGCTATGCATCATACTTGGTGTATGAAGAGTGTGGTGGATTTAATGGTAAGCTTTGTGATATATATTTCATGTTTTCATAATATAAAGGTTGTAGCTTAATCTGTGACTGGCATTTGACTCGATTGCTGAGTTAAGCAGTTCTTAGGCCAGGTGATAAATGGGTGATCCATTCTAGCACTGATTTATATTTGATATCCAACTTCTTAGGTGTTTCTGAAGGCAAGCAAAACAGTCTAAGCGTGGCCCCTGGTATTAGATCAGAATAATGCTATTTAGAGATTTCATTAAGTTGTTAAAAAAATTTACCCTTTTTTGTTGTAATTATAATGCTGTATAAATTTCTAGAGGATGCTGTTCTGCCATTGTCATTGTATGGCGGTCAACTTTTGCTGAATTGGGCCTGGACTCCCATCTTCTTTGGTCTAAAGGATTTCAAATTGGTAAGTTATGTTGAAACCTACAATGTAAATCAATGATCTTAAATAGGAACAAAAGGAAGTTACTAGCATGAACGCTTTCGGTCTATAACAAGGGTTCCTTAATTTTAAAGATAATGGAACGAACTAAGAACCTTTTATATGGAACTCAGTGTCAAATGATTACAAGTTAACACTGAAATTTATATGAGAAAAGTTCTTTTCAAGAAATGTGTAATATAATTGAAACATATTATTTTTAACTTAAAGTTTTAATGTCAAGAATGAATTTTTTTTAATGTATTATGAATAAATGTTATATAGTTCGTCATTATGTCTGACTTTTGTGTGTGTAGATATGTATATCTCAGGGAGCATCCAATCTTCAGCACATATTTTGCTGTATTTCAAAATTATTTAATAGGTGGGTAATAATAATTCTGTCAAAATCCTGATGACTATTATAAGGAATCCAGTTTGGAAATCCTTTTTTTTGCGGGGAATCCCTGGCCTAAAAGATGTCTCCCATCATTGAAGGACAAATAAACTATATAAATCACCCTTAGGAGTTACGGGTCAGCTCTGGATCATTAAAAATAGAAATGTGCATGTGTAAAAAGAATGAGTAGAAATGCATCTGTACCAGATAAGAATAGTAAATTTTGACTCTAAATGACTTACAAATGTAAAAAAACCATTTGATTAATTAACAAAAGATTAGTAATACTATGGAAATTCCCTACATTTGATTTTCAATCCTTAATTTGAAGAAGATATTTAATGATGGTACTTTACGAAAAATATTGCTATACCCGAAGCTGTTGTGAACTAAACTTAAAAGAAACGACACTCAAAGAAATGCAACATATAAATGGTATTTATCTTTAAAGAATGGAGGCAAAAACGTTTAGTTATTTTTAAATGTTTTGATATCGTCTCAAGGTAATCTCTCTCTAGTCTTTGTATCTCGAGAGATGGTCGAGTGCGCACTCGATAGTAGAGCACTTTAGCTTGGACGAGTTTCTATCACCCCGCGAGTTTACGGTCGATGTACGCGTTGACTTAAAAAAAAATTTCTTAATAAAATATGTGAAATTTAAAAAAAAGGAATTTGACTAAATAACGATTATTTTTATTAAATTAATAATAATGGTATATCCTTAATCATTACATAGTATAAAATGAAGTGTCTTCTCGCCCTGCTAAGCATAGATCTTTTAAACTACGCAACATTTTGAATGCAGTTTTCACCTATAAAAAGAGTGATTGAAGTAGAGAGTCTATATATATGTATATAGATTATAGATGATAAAGGCCGAAAATTTCAATACTTTTTTTTACAACGGGAAGTTGTAAAAAAAAAGTATTATTCTGCGCTTATATTGTGAGCGCTGGCTAAACTTTACGAGGCAGATCAACATAATATAGCACGGAACTTTGTATCTTAAAAGATTTATAAAAAAGTCAGTCTATGATTTTTATATTATATACTTCTCATCAGAAAAAAAGTGACGTCAGGACAACTTCGACTATTTTGGAAGGAATTTGATTCCTAAAATTAAATTGTCGCTGTAATATTAACTTTTTTGGCAATAATAGATACTTGAGAACATTATAAAGCTATTTTTAAAATTTGTCGTCTCGCTTATTTCCAATACTAGTTTTTTTTATGTTGCAAGTGGCAAACGAGCAGGCAGCCAAGCCACACAGCCACATTTAGCGATAAACAAAATACCCTTCTTATCGCCGATGTTAATCTACAAATAAAAGACATAGACTGGCTATGACTTTAAAAGTAATATCATATTTGGTGGTAATATATTTTAGGATTCAAATTCCCTCCAGAATAGTCGACGTTGTCCTGACGTCACTTTATCTTAACAGTGCGTTCCGGTAAGCGTCACCTTGAGGTTTTCGCCGCGACCATAACGATCGCAGTCGTCAAATGTCGTATATCAATGAGCACTTCAAAACGTTGCAATCTCTTATTGGAACGCACTATAACATACAGTAACGTCATACGCTCTGCTGGGTGTTTTAGCTGTCATGGCGGATTGTTGTATTTTGTACTTTCTTTTTTTTTGTTAATCCCTGTTAATCTCGCTCACAATATAAAAATAAATACGTTTTTTTAAGCTTAATGCATCTTATTTTATCAGATAAATATATAATTTAAATGATTTTTGATTACTGTCGTCATGCCTATTCTCGATTTTATTATATTGGCATCGTGCCATTACATCAAAAGTAGGCAAATTTTTTTCAGGCAAGGGCCACGCCGTTAAAAGACTAGATGCAGGCGAGCCACATTGTAGTAAAATTAGATGTCCGCGGGCCACATTTGTAAAATAATTATTTGGAAATAGGTGTCCAGTTATCGGTATATGGGTATATGTAGGTAGACATTGTAAGCGATATTAAAAATGCTAGATTTTAGTAGAATACGACAAATGTCTAAACTCATGTAATATAATGAACTATTTATTTATAATAATAGATTGCCATTTAAATACAGCCGTGGGTCACAAAGAGGGGTCACGGGCCCGATATGGCTCGCGGGACAAGCGTTGCCGACTGCTGTAGTATATAAGAGGGGTCATTCATAAATCACTGGCCAACTGGTCCGTTGGCTCAGGTGGCAGTGTCTTTGCCTTCCGCTCCGGGGTTTCGATTGCGGGAATCGAAGTCGACTCGCGAGTGGGTGTATTATGTATATTATTTACAAGAAAATAAATATTTGTGTATACTTGGTGTCTGTTACCTATAACGCAGGCATTAAATTGTCTACTTAGGGACAGACGTCCGTGTGCCACATAGGCCTATTATTTTCCATAGCGTACTGCGGTAGTGTACTGGCAGTGTATACTGGTACGAATTTATCACCAGCGCGAGCACTGTGCAGTGCTCGCAGTGTATATCTGAACATATCCTATATGAAAAATAAGGTCGTGAATTTATTTTCCACAGGCATTCATTGAAATATCAGTCCTTAGCGGGGCAGCTGTAGCCACAGCGGTCAGTTTTGGAAGCGTGAACAAGACGGCCGGGTACCTGATGGTGCCCTATTTGGCTTGGTTGGCATACGCCAGTACCCTTGCCTATTCCATCTGGCAGAACAACCCTAAAATTGAGGACAAGAAGCAATAAAGTAAGTATATTAATAAGAAAGGTTGCCCAATGAAGAGCTGTATAGATTTTTAGATGTATGCATCAAAGCCTGAAAGCGTCAGGGGCTATGTCATAACTTGAAGTCCGTGCAGTTAGAATTCGGGAACCAAAGTAATCATATATATATATATATTATGATCACTAACACTCACCTTCACTGCCAGTGTTCCCTCCCCTGCCTAGCCAAATCTAGTATGATCCTACTAGTGCGGCCTTAGATGTCCTTTCTAGTAATGAACTTATGATAGTTCTTGACAAGCCAAGGTCTTTTAGTAGGTTGTATAGGGAATACAATGAGCATTTTACTGAAGATAAATCAATACATCTACTTTTATAATTCAAGTTATAATTTTCATCACGAAATCTAGAAACACGCGGGATGTGTAAAGATAAAATTTATCAAGAAGGTGGATTTCAATTTAATTTGTAACTTCTTTTTAATTAATTTTTAAACTATTTATGTATATTATAAATTGTAATATGTGTGGGCCCCAAATGCCTGTCAATAAAGATTTATTATTATTATTTTAGTTAGCAGACATCAGTTAAGACCGGAGGGTCTTGCACGAACATTCTCGATTTTACTTACTTTTACGTTCGAAACGAAACTTGTAGGCACTCAAGTGAATGCCGTCTGCTTGTTTGCCCCCTGTTATATATATGTACTGGATGATGTCAAAGTGTAATTGTGAGAACAGTATGTTATATTAAGTGTCAAATTTTATTTTTCTGAGCATAGAATGACATATGTCGTTGTAAGCAAAAAGGTTTGTGGGTGAAAACTATCTTTAGTTAATGCAAAATGGCGAAAATTTTGGTGATACACACAAAAACAGTGATATATAGCTGCTAAAATACCAGCTAATCATTGGGCATACATAACTGATATTCCAAAACTCTATAGAAATCAAAGAGGAATAAAATTACGAAAATATCCTAAATTCGTAATTTTCTCAAAAGTGACGTTTGTTTGCGTGACATCTTCAATACATGACCCTTTTCCTTTAAACACATTTCACCGCAATTTTTAGAAAAAACCCTTTAACATTATTCATTGCAAATACCTAAGTATACCTAAAATATCAAAGGACAGTTGTTGCAACATCAAAGGGCTCACAGATGTCTGGAATGCCTTTGTAGAATGAGTCCGCTTTTTTTCTTGAAAGTGCATAAGCTATATAGCTTCGGAAACACCGAAAATCGCAAGGATGTGTATTTAATTGTTTTTCTATCGGCAGCGTATCTAAATAATGATTATAAACATTTCATAATATATTAAATTTATAATTTGTAATACGCAAATCAAACCTTTTCCTTTGATACCGCACTCGTAAATATTGGCTTCCTACCGTTTATTTGAAATCAACACTTTAACCCCCTACAACTTTTATACGGCTCAATCGATTTTGATTAAACTTGTCTAAGAACAGTGGCACATAAATCACCTTTAAAACAAAAACAAACTAAATTGAAATCGCTTCAAACGGTCCGTGTGTCATACAGTCCTGTGTATATTTATTTATATTATTTATTTATTTTATTTGCTAAGAACGGATTCTTCAATATGAAATTTGACACTATTTAACAATATGTAGCATATATTATATGTATGAAGTTTATATAGAGGAGGGTGTGCGAATGCTAATATTGTTTAAAATATGTATAAAAAATGCATTAAATTATTAAAATAAAATCACAAGCACACCAATGCAGAACGATATACACACACATGTATACATTTTACTATAAAGTGAAATACACCAATCAATGTTAATTGAAACGATTTTTTTTTAATAGTTTTAAATAAACATATGGAGGGCAAATCTAAAGAAATATCACCGAATTAGACCAGTTGGGGAACTCTAGTACGTTGTCTGCCTTCGATCAGGTCGTATGCTCGATGATCGTCTTCATTAAAAAAAGAAAATATACATTTTTTGTAATGTCCTTAAATATCATTTCGATAAGGGCATAATTCGCAACAGTGCTTATCTGACAAGAAGTGCATAACAAAATTGAAAGTGTGACAAGGACATATTGTAGGGTTATCCCGGTAAAATACCAGGGTCCGCTTAGATTGTAGAGGCTGTGGCTGTGGGGCGAATTAAGATAACCACTTGTCATCTGACGTCATCCTCGGAACCCCCACGATTTCTACAACCTTACGACTAATATCACAACGTGACATGAGAACTAAACTACTTTGCTTAAATCCGCAAATAAATACGAGGAAAAAAAGTTGCTATGTTGCAACCTGAAAGCCACACCATCGAAAGCCAAAGCATAGCACTACACTGATTTTCGGATGTGCCTCAAAGCACGTTTCGCTTCGACACTGGAGCATCATCAGGAGATAGAATCTACAAAGCTTATCCGTAAACTGACTTTACTATTAGAGATAGACTCTACAAAGGTTATTTGTAAAATAACTTTATTTCAGGAGCTGGATTCTACAAAGGTTATTCATAAACTGACTTTACTTCTGGAGATATACTCTACAAATGTTATACGTAAAGGTACCCGGTTCAAACCCCACCGCTGTTAGGGTATTGTCGGCACACACTCCTAATACAAGCTTTTAATTTAAGCTTAGTAGGAGGGGAAAAGGGGAATATTAGACATACCTGTAAAGTATTCCTAATATTCTTTAAAACTATATATAATATATGATTTTTTTTTTTAAATGTACGTTCAATAATAAATTTTAGACATTTTAAATACCTATGTATCTAAGTTTGACTTTTTGTATTATCCTTTAAAATTTTACATAAGATGAAAAATAAAATAATTCAAAATAAGCAAGACTATTATGGAGTTCCGAAGAACGTAATCTAATGACGAGAATAAAGTTGATACGTTAGTAATTTAGAATTTTCGGTGTCGGCTTCTAACACATTATTAGCTCTATAATTATGATGTATTAACATAAGGCGTCTTAGCGGCGTATATTTATAAATGAAGTTGTATCGCAACTCATCATAACAGAACCGGGTTCTGTTGCGTAAGCGCGTTTGACAAAAGCAGAAATGTTATAGAATATATTATCGCATGCATAATGGTAAACTGGCGGATTACATTTGAGGTCTAAAGTAAGTATATGAAACTGGCAGCTTCGTTTAAATGTCCTCTACCAGCCAATCTTTCAGAATTATTTCGAAATCTCCACCCGACACAGATACAGCTTTTTTCGTGTTTTAAACTAAAATAGGTTTTTGTTACAAATAATAAAATAAAATGTGTAAACGATAAAATGTTTTTTGCGATTTCCCAGAGGTCAGCTTTTTTGATTTAGATCAGTTTGCTATTAAGGGTGCGATATGTAAAATTAAACGACCTTCATAATTTGCGGCTTTTTTTAAATACGACATGACGACAAATTTTACCAATTTTAGAGACGTTAATATAATGAGACATGCCTATTACACTCCATATCTTTGCTGGTACACATTCTAACTGAATTTGTTAGTGTGGGGAGA
The DNA here is from genome assembly GCA_024363005.1 of Charaxes varanes. Taxonomy (NCBI): domain Eukaryota; kingdom Metazoa; phylum Arthropoda; class Insecta; order Lepidoptera; family Nymphalidae; genus Charaxes; species Charaxes varanes. Next base: position 10,995 of record JANCMC010022784.1, read on the forward strand.
GTGGCGACACATGAGATTTGCCATCCTGCATAAAATATGTCAAAATTTTATCTCAAGTAGAACTATATAAACTCTTACAATTAATTAAAATTATTAAAGGAGAAATGCCATCTTTTTTAAAAACATCGTTGTCATTTAAATATTCCTGGTTATTTCCAAAACTGCTGGTACTTTTTTGACGTAACCTTCACTGGCAGATAGCGGATGGTATAAACCAAAACTGGGACGCCAACTAACTAAAAATCCTTGCCGAATTTCATGTTTGTACGCGGATTTCGAAATTTCGTGTTAGGTGACCTTTCACTTTTTACGTGTTGGTACATAGATTAAGTAATACGATAAACCATTGAATTTAGGACTTACCTATGAACAGGGAAGCCCTCAATGGAGTCTATGTATAAGTTGCCCAAATTTTTGGCGCTTTCAGCGTCGTCTTTCAGCGGTTTGTCGTGAAGGTAGACGCTGCGTGGATAGATGTCGCTACTAGTATATTAGATCGCGTTATGAGTTTATCATTCTCAGATCTATATAAGATGAACATTTACATGCAGTGACTAAAGAAAGAAAGGAAAAATCGAATTTTTTGAGACACATTGAATGATACTAATTTCAATGTGTGTAATAATTGGTATCTATTGTTTACATATAATGAAGCAGAGTTGGGTCGTACTAAGTTAATCGCATACTCGGTGCACCTGTTCCTATTCCGTAAATATAATAGATACTAAGATAGAAATACCTCCATTCCACCTAGTATTACTCATTTTTTTTCCTTGAAGACTACAAAGTTCTACAAACTTTGCGCAACTACACAAAGTCCCCGGCCACACTACATGAACATTGAAATGATCATTCAAATGAAGCTGTGTATGGCGCCATTAGTTCGGATATATCGCACATCTAGATCTAAAGGGGGTCAACTCAAAAAAACACTTTTTTCAGAAAAACAGTGTTAGAATGGGTCACCCATCTATCACCCGGTCGCAGCAAGACCAACTTAACCTAGCGATCGACTCAAATGCCGACCACTGATTAAATCGCGACCTCCTCTTTTTTAATATTTTTAAATAAAGTAATATACCCGTAAATAATAAAGGCCATTCTTTTATCTTTTTTATTCCTATTTAGACAAACACTTACAATAAATATTATAGAAATCAAGGTTGAGGTCTATGCCGGAATTTGTTTGCTGAAAAGATGCCTATATTATAAAGCCAGCGCCAGAAAATTCGGATTTCGGAAGAGCATTCCCTACTTCTGTACATGCACATTGAATAACAATGATAGATTGCATTAATGGACTATGCTGGCGCCTCTAGCGCTGTGGTGGCAGATGGCGGATATGGCGACAGCGCCGCCTAGCGCCCCACCCGCAGCAAACGCATATTAACCTTTAGTCGTACAAGACACTCTCTTATTACCATCACATGACGTGACAACATTCCCTCCTCTTCATGCCGATTTTATGTGTGAAGAGGTATCGGTACCCGAACGCTCCGACTCAAGTCCGCTGCAGACCAAAAGGATACCGACCAATGCTTCGCCTTCCTATTGTACGCTTATATAACATGTAATCTGCAATAATTAATTGATCCCTAGCCTAGTAACCGAATCACACCGTCACCGCATCACTCCATCAACGCATTACCACATCACTCCATCTGTCGTCACCTCGTCGGGCCAAGATAAATGATAATTTACTGAGGTAAACTCGATTCTTCGACCTCGTAATGAGATCGTTTGTGGTCTGGCAGTTCCCTCGCAGACAATCTGAGAATTACGTTATACAATGACAGTATTATACAATATTATACTGTGCAGATTACCGATAACAATATTAGATGTTAGTAATATTGTATTAACAGGCATCTAACTGTAGTTAGAGGTCTGTTAATGAGGGCGAAATTCAAATTGTGTACTGCGCGTACACTAGGCGAAACTGTCGTAAGACTAACCCGTTGTTATTAAAACGCTTGCTTTTTATACATACCTAAAAAAGAAGCTCGCAATTAAGAAAATATTACACGTCTGTATCATTTTTACTATTATATGTAAGTACATAAGTATTTACATGATCTTATTAATTCCAGATTTTTGAATACTCATATAAAGACATCTAAAAGAACCCTAGCTATATTTACGTTAAGGGTACAGACTGAGAATATTCCTCGCTATATGTAGGTGCCATTTCAAGCAATGTCTACTTCTATATTCACGTTTAATTTAACAGTCCAGCGAGAATTTTTCAAGATTTTAATAATACTTTTTACTATTAAGTATTAACTGAAACGACCTAGACAACGTTTGAAGTTTAGATTCATCATTCCACGTAGCTGCAATCCCATGCAAACACTAGGCCAAAATGTTTCTTGTACTATCCTTTCACTGTAGGTGCACATAGCTTGATGCATACTCAGCTAGTCTACAATTATGTATGCTTAATTTGTTTTTAGCTTTATTTATGTGTCTAGGCTGTGTAAATAAATGATTTCTATTTTAATAATATAGTATAAAAATCACTTTTCATTTGTAATATAAATTTTCAACTCTCTAGTTTGATTTCGTGAAACAATTAAGGACTTTTTTTTTATTTTCAGTCGTGTAACAAGAAATGAAACTTGCATGCCTTCATTAAAGCAGCCATACTCGTTTGGTACTATAAAATAAATTAACACTATTCTTGTGGTTTTCTTTCAAAATAATTGCATTGATCCGCTTGAAACTTTATTTTTACCATGTTTAAAAAGTGAGCTATTGAGGAGGTCGTAGTTTAATTAGTGGCCGGCATTTGACTCGATTGCTAGGTTAAGCAGCCCTTATCGCTCCCGGGTAGTTGGGTGAACCATTCAGTTTGCCCCTTCTTCTATCTAAATTAACATTTCCGCCGCCCATTACGTCACAACGCAATATAATTCGGGAGATTGTGGGTGTTCCGTGGATGACGGTTTTATCTTTTTAATTAAGAACCTCAATAAATCAGCTGTAGAAGAGTGGCGAATTAATTTACACCCCAAAACCTACCTGTAGATGTTTCACTTCAAAAATTTATTAATTATTCTATTTCTCTCGGTCATCTTTAAACCTGAAACTACCTAACTATATAACACTAACCGTGAAATCATGTGAGCTAGGTTTATTTTTTTCTCCTAGAATGTTAGCAACAAAGACCCCAAAATTTAACAACAAATACGCCATTTATTAAATACGCTATCCTTATTTTTCTTAATCACGATTTATTTAGCAGATGAAACCGAGGAAGGCTATAAATTAAGGCGCTTTGTCTCAAAGCCGTTTTAGCTCTTCAAATTATAATTAGACGTGAACAGTTGGCCTTTGGCGATTTCAATTAGCTCGCACTGAAAATATTCAATTGAGGTGATCCAGCATAAACTGTTAACGCTTCTACATCTCTGTAGTCGAAGTAACAATAGTAAAAAAAAAAAAAAACTATAAAGACATATGAATTTATTATCAAATATTGCCATTTCAAATATATAAAAAAACTTTCTTAAAAGACACATATGTACATATTTATGTTATAAATTAACAAACCACCAATACTCAAGGACGACTGGATAGCTGAATGGTAAAAAAATACAAAATCGGAGGGACAGTTTCATCCCTGACTCCGCTATCTGAGTGCTTTCCAATAAAAAAGCTTTAAATAAAAGTGGTCAAGAGCGTGTCAAGACACGCTTATTTAGGATTCCGTATCTGATTTTCAACAAAAGTATTTATTTAATAGCTTTAAAAATTGTTGTCCGATTTTGCTCAAGATAATTTTCCTAATGAGTTTTTTGTAGTGTGGCTGGGAACTTTGTGTAGCTGCACAAAGTTTTGTAGAACTTTGTAGACTTCAAGGACAAAAATGTACAAACACTTTGAGCTATATCTGGCTCCGGCTTAAGTCTTGTCATGCCTAAAACAGTGAAGTTTTTACTGTAAATATTATGTTCGTCGTTAATTTACGTGCTCGTCAATCTTATTTCTTACAATACTTACTACTAGTAGTACTAGTACTTCAAGAACTGTTTTTTAAATATAGATGTTTCAGTCTAAAAATGCACATCCCTAAACTAATTAATTGCAACGCTTGATTGTGTGTGTGTGTGCAGAATTTTTGTTTTAAAATCAAACTCAACCACACACTATGAGCCACTGATAATGACGATCTTGCGTGTCTGTATGTAGAAGATTTTGGAGGGCAGTGCATTTTCTGCTGCGCGATTATATTAGGGAAAGCCACGTGTTTGTGTCTACACATTATTTCGCATGCAAAGCTTGCATCGCTGATACACTTCGACTTAAGTGTAGATAAACTCGATTTTGCAAATTATTAAAATTTCTCAATTTTCGTGCAAAACCAATAAAATGAATTCTAAGAAAAATCTTGAAGAAAAATAAACAGAAAAAAGTAAAAAAACGTAAGTGAATAACAATTAGCCAAAACTATAAAAGGCACCTAAAATTTCTTTTGAAAACTGGTTTTGTCAAAAAGCCAGTGTATATTAAGATGTCGAAAGACTGAAAGGACCCAGTTCAATCTCCGATCCAGTTATAACATTATCGCACGTATTCGAAGCAGAATATTTACGATTAAATTAAACGCGCACACAATTTAATATATGATACTTAAAATTCTTCTAGAATTCTTAAAGGGCCCGCTTAGTATTTTGAAGTTAATTTAAAAAACTAAGAGGCCAAATAAAAATAACTACAGATAGCCGGTTGGTCTAAATTCGCCCAGAGACAGATTTTAGCCAGCCTAAAAAAAAATAAGGGATGGAAAAGTGTGGAATTTTAAAATACAGGTTATAGCCGTTACACACGTATCGATAAATCGTTGCGAAAAAGCTGCGCAGTTTAAACTGCACAGTTTTATCATTACGTTTTGATGGCGATCGCTCATTTCGGCAGTTTTTCTCGGAGTTTTAGGAACGTGGGATTTACCAATACAGTTTTTTGGCAACGATTTGTCGATACGTGTGTAGCGGCTATTAGACTAATGCGCGAACAAAGTGCTGGGAATAGAACAAGTACATTCATTTGAGTTTCTACCCGCGAGGTTTGCTTATGGGTCAAAAGAGTCATGTGAGTAGACTCAGAACTTTGGTATCTTTGGATTTGACTACATTTTTTTAATTTTGTTTGGCGGGATGCCATATCGCAGTACCGGTCTTTACTTCAGTGGCTTCCGATTAGGTTACGAAGAAACTTTCATATTCTTTGGTCGAAGTTCGACAGAAATTGCTTTTATGGTACATAAGTATACTTATTTTAAGCTATGTTTAATTTTTTTGTACACAGTACAATGTCATTTGACAATTTTAATCACCTTTAATGTCATAATTAACGAATACGTTGTTATTTTGTGATGATTATCATGATCACGCTTTGACATCGTCCAATAATAAAATGTATACATGTGTGTGTAAATCGTAGGACATTGGTGTGCGTGTGGTGTTATTTCAATAAATTAATATCTCTATAATGCATATTTTATAAAAATATTAGCATTCGCACACTTTCATACATATTAAGAGACATTTGTGCCAAATTTCAAATTTCTCGGTCTGCGTAATTTCGTAAATGGTACCGAAAATTTTCGGTTTACACATTAAAATAAACAAGATATAAAATCAAGGTGCTATAGGTAGTCAAGAAATGATATATATGTTTTCATATACGCTTTTTATCTGAAGATATCGTGTATCAGATACGGAACCCTATCTATATAAGCGTGACTTGACACGCTCTTGACTACTTTTATTTTAGATTAGGAGTGACGTATCACTGGATGGCAAAACTCCCCGATGGTACAACGCTACCTGTGCCGATGCAGAAGCTCGTAAACAGTTAGCGTTTACGGCCTGGGCTGATGCTCGCAGTCGTAATGCTCCGGACACCAGATCAAGGAAGAGAGAATTTAACGCTGCTGCCAAGTCTTACAAAAGAGTCCTTAAAAAAGCTCGCTTCAACCGCGCTAATAGCATTGGGATCAAATTAGCCTCCCACCCTAGTGGTAATAAAGCTTTGGTCCCTTGCAAAATCGGTTGAGGCTAATTTCTGCCGCTGCCACCGCTACACAGACCCGATGGTTCACTTGCCTTTTCTGCTACTGACAAGGCTGACCTACTTGCCTCTCAGTTTGCGGAAAATTCCGTCCTGGATGCCACAAAATGCACACACATAACTCCCAAGACAGTAGACAATTAACTGAATAGTAAATCCAATAAGCGAATTGCTGCCTCGTAGCTAAGATATCCGTTAAATGTGTGCGTGTCGATGTTTTGTAAGAACGGAAGTATCGATGAAATTAGCCCGATACGATTATTAGTAGGAACAATACCATCGATAAACTGTAATGTTCGATGTTATATGCGCGTCTCTTGTCTTGTATAAAAATCCATATGTTATTAACTTTTCGTAGTATTTTTGGATAGTTTTTTTTTTTCTTTTTGTTATGCACGTATCCAATAAGGCGTAGGAAGATTTTCCTAAAATTCGGTTGAGTATAATGAAAATATAACAACTAAACACACTACACAGTTTATCCCCAACGATTTATCGATAGGTGTGTAGCGGCTATTAGAGGTAACATTCATTTATCTTTTAATAATTCTTTAAATTCAAAGGGACCTATAATAAATCGGCCATCACATTTTTATCAAAGACTTATTCCTTATACGAACGAATCACGGGATAAAACCTAAATGAAGCAAATAACCGCAGAAAAAGAGGTGATTTGTTCATATCAACTGAGAAATAAATTATTAGAACAATGCGACCGCGGATTCCATATAACTCACTTCCAGATCATTAAATCGTGATATATTGTCTCCGAGAATGACTGGAGACATTGAGGTTCCATGTGATTTGGGATGTCTGAGCCGGTACGACCTCTTGTATATTTTTTGATGATGTAGAAATAAAAAAGGATACAGAGATTTCCAAATGCTAACGTTTTTTTTTTTATTTCGACTATGATTCTTGGATCACTATGACGGTTAATAAGTTGAGTCCAGTTAAAGGGATACCCTCTTTTCGTCTTTCTTATTTAACAATCAACCCAATAACGCCATATGTTCATCATGTCTAGAGGGTAGATCTTCCTTTTCTATCTGTCCGATAACTGGTCAGGTCCACTATAGGTACGCGACCCCGGACTACTCTACCTAGTACTCTCTACTAGCTGTTATTGTCACTATACCATCCGTGACAGTAGCATCCTTTTTCTCCTTTCCTTCTATCTTTACACCATCCCTTCCTTAACTCCTAGCTGATTACCTAATTAGTAGCAACCAGCTTTCAGTACTTTTGGTCTTGAGGCGAATTGGGCCGGCGCGTTCGGGTACAAGTACGTCTTTCTCATCTAAGATCGGCGTGGCGGCAATAGTTCCCCTCTTTAAAGGCCTGCAATACATCTGCGAGCCTCTGATGATGCAGGTGTCAATGGACGTCACTAGTCATTTAGATGAACCGCCTGTCCTGTAATTATTTGTATCCTTGCAATATAAAAAGAACGTTAAATCGACCAAACCCTAAGCTACCAGCCACTTACGTACAAAAAACGTAACTATTCCCTTTACAAAGTCTGCGCCAAGAAAAAGCTTTTTGCATTTAATAATTCCACTGTTTTAATCAGTTTTAATTTTACACCAGACGGTCTGAAATAACTCGGTGTATGGCAGGTTTAAATTACTAAAATTAACTTCATAGAAACTTCACTGCGAAAGGAATTATATTGCAGTTTTTCTTTTACCGTCTGAAATAGAAACAGAGCATCGTAGCGATGTCTATTCGTTTTTAAAAATTGCAGTTTTATCCCATTATTGTTATTTCCTTCTACTGGTAATTTTAGTTTACTTGTTATTGCTATTGCCTTTATTAGCACTTTGTAATTGTGTCGATGGTGGTGTTAAAAGAAAGAGTGGAGATTTCTAAGGCAAATATTAATGTTTACCAACAAATGAAAAGTTGAGAAGCCTGGTGCAGCAATATAGTTAGTTGGTTAGAGTTGGTAGTTTCCATTTCTGTGTCCATTTTGTCCCTTCCCCTTGATACATAAGAAAATCCTTACAAAGTATCTTAGTTCTTAGAATGGAATTGTAAAGTCTGCAATGTTAATGACCTTAGTGTTAATGTGTCAATTATAAAGGCTCTGTAACTAAACAAAATGTTCCAGTAAACCAATTCCTGAATAAGTTTAAGAAACTTCTTAGTTTATTGAATAGGGGCGCAGAAAAGGAAAAATTTCCATTTATTCAAACGACGCTTAATACTTAGAAAAAGGTTGAAAGTACAAGAAAGGGATTAATAAAATTCAAGCGCAGAAACGTTACTACATTTTTGTAATTGGGGGCAAAATACTTTTAATTTTCAGCTTGTTTTATCTTGAAATGTTTAAGAAGAATATGAATATATAAAGTTATAATTTTTAGACTAATCCGGCACCTGGAAGAAAATGGTCAAAGGTGTTGACGTGCTGTTTATTAAATTAAGTACTATATATTTACTTAAATTAATAGATTCACTTGAAGTAAACTCCTCCAAAGCCAATGTAAACTTAATAAAAGTAAAGCTTAATGAGTATCTTGGGTGAACTAAAAAATTATGTATTAAAACATATTTGATAACCCCTATCAAGGCAAATAAATAAATGAAATAAAAGCATGGAATGTAATAAAATTAAAACAAAGAACATCCTTCACAATTATGAAACCGATCCTGCAATTTAAAATCACTTTTATTATGAATAAAGACGATAGACTCCGTATAAACTGTTCTGTAAGCACTTTCCTTTCTTCTGTACACTTAAGCAATGGAAGACGTAAGCATCCATTGTTGGCCATTCAATAGACGGTTCTGACTTTTTTACGTTCTTAAGCTTCTTTTATACTTGATGCTTAAACGCTCATTATAAATTTCATTTGCACTGCTATTTTTCTAGTTAATTTAAACCGTATTTTTATAATTTGCTTATAATTATCTTTCATATTATCTCTTAAATATTTGTAGGTAGTCAAACATTGTTTCTATTATTGATCTGCAATGATTCAGATTCGAATGTAAAGAACTTCAAAATCTATGCAATTTACTAAAAATTTATAAAACCTGCATTTTTAACCAGCAATATAAAATCTCTATTAAAGCTTCCGATGCCATGCCATGACTTTCTTCATGACCCAGGCCTAATTTTCTACCTATTTAATATAAAACAACATACCAACAGTAAAACAAATATAATAAGTATTTCAAGTATGACGTTAGTGATTACATCTCTTATAAACAAATGAGGATTTGTGCATTATTTCCCAATAATTCCTCACACAGAAACAATATCCGAAAAATAACGCTTGATACTATCAAAAACACTACTCTCAATATTTGCCTGACGCAAGCATCAGTGAATATAAATTCTACCATTCAAGCTGGTATTACTAACTGTTCAAACCCGGCAGACTAATCAAACAATCCAAGCGAGTAAATTGATATAATAGCTATCATTTGCACTACTTCCGAGAAGGGATAGGTAACAATGATCCCCGGTCCCCGACTCTCTTACGTAAATTGAATCTTTGAATAGATATCACTGATTGAATTAACCGCTTCATCGGCGCGCTCACTGCCACTGATGTACTACTCGATAAGTTGCTAGCGTCTCCTATGAAATCTTGTTAAATTTGAATGAACATGTAACGGATGCGGGCTAGGATATGTATTGGAGCACGTTGCGTGTGTGCATGTGTGTGCGTGTGTATATGTGTGTGCGTGCATGCTGATGTGGAAGGAAAATTAGGGGCAAATTCAATTAGAGGTAGCGCCACGCTTACAATCCTTTTGGTTTGCCGTTTGGCCGGCGCGTCCGAGTACCAGTACCTCTTTTTTTTTTCTTCTGAAGGGGCCCGCACAGCGGATGCACTTCGACCCGGCCGGATCTTTTGTGCTCGCCCCGTCCCTTATTCCCTCAGCTACAGGGCCTCGAAAATCCAGACGATAAGTTCCAGGATCGCCTGCAATCTGCGTGGATCTATCTAGGGTGAAACCTCTGGAGTGAATGGAACGAATTCCAAAACGATAAGGATTTTAAAATAAAGTGGTCAAGACACGCTTATTTAGAAGGGTTCCGTATGTGATACGCGCTAGAAGCATTTGTTAAACAACTTCAAAAGTTTTAGTCCAATGTGGCTCAAAATATAATAATTTTCCAAATGAGTTTTTTGGTATGTTCTATGATCATGAAAAAATTTTTGTAAAGTTTGTAAATCCCAGTCCCACCTTGCGGGCGGACAGATAGACGGGCAGAGCGAAACTGTAAGAGTTCCTTGTATGACTACGGAATCCTAAAAAGAGAATATTTACTTCTGACTGAAAGGCAAAGCACCCTTCTGGTATTGTAGATGATATCGAAGAGTGGCTTGTCGGTTTTCCCTTTGTTTTATAAAATAATACCTCTATAACGTGAGTTCGTAATCTTGTAAAGTGATTCCGCAGTTTGGTTCACATTATTATTGTCACTGCTCCTCCATTGTATTAGTTTTGAAGACACTTTGAACAGGCTAGTAGAGTAACTAAATGTCATCGACCAAAATCGTTTGCCTGTTTGATCAAATGGCTGAATGTCATACAGGAAGTTAGTTGAACAACTAATTAAGCTGTCTGCCTGCGACATCTAACACACAAGCAGGGTTAATTTATTATATGATCGCCTTTATCATTTTAATACACAAAATTTTGTCTTAGTTCTTAGGTTCTCTCTAAGGCTATGCGTAGCCTTAGAGAGAACCCTATGGAAAGAGTATAGTAGCTATTATAACGATCCAAGTCTTTCCACCATCTCATACTTGGTCCGCCGCGAGGTCATTTCCGATTTGGGATCTATAAAGTGGAGATTTTGGCCCAAAGATCATCCGACATGCGGCAGACATGTGCAGCCCGATGTTAATTAAAAATTGGTAGCTTTTTTGGATAACTTTGGAAGTCGTGGTGCACTAACGACCTCAAGTTCGGTTTTCGCATTTGCCGAAATTCCTCCCCGGATTGTCCTTGATCCACTACCAAAAGCGACCCTCTCTTCCGTGTAGCGTTGAGCGAAACGGTCCGTTTGTCTTCGGTGCATCTCATTCGTATGAAGTCATTTTCGATTCCTCGATAAACATTATTTGGCTCCAGAGTCGCCTAGTCCAGCACAAATCGTTCGCGCAAACTGAAGGCGGGACGATCGACGAGCTCGCGTCAATTTGGGCCATCGGCTGGCTCGTGCGGTACCACATAATGGTTTTTAAATCTCGTTAGAAGAGTTTGCCGAGTTTGGTTTTAATTGGGTGTGCATTAAAATATACACAACCGTTAAAGGTTTTTATTGCGTAACATCTGTGCGTTCACTTTAAAAAAGAAAGGATTAAGTAGTGACGCCAGTGCGTGCGTGCGCAGGGCGCGTGGGCCGACGACTTTGTCAATCCCTTCCCTTTTGTGCTTCTACACAAGGTCGAGGAAAAATCGAAACAGGAGCGCAAAGAGTTAAAGATGCTATGTTGTACATACAAGTATTTTTCATAATTCTTATGCTTGGCAGTTGTGATATCATGTCCACGAGCTTTGCTTGGATAATCCATGGACTGTCCAAGCAACATAACATCAAAATAGTAACAAAATACCAAAAAGATGTTTATTTTATGTGTAAATATTTACAAATTATGAAATAAATGTAAGCTATATTATGAATCTTTAAATGAATGCTGAAAAAAAGCATTCTGAACGTAATTCGGATGCAACTTGCTGCAAATTTTATATAGTACATTTTCCTCTCCTCATCTTCTCTCGTAGCGTTATCCACTCCTATTATTACCAAGGTCCGCTTGGATTGCAGAAGATGTGGCTGTGGGGCGAGCTAAGATAATAGACTGCCGTTTGACGTCATCTCCGGAGATTAGTCCAGATTAGATTACCCGCCTCCTTAATAATGCTCATGGGACACCCTTTTCCATGTTTATAACCTTTAAAACCCTTTTTATACCAACTTTTACAGCCTTTAACAGTACTACCAATGACATTTTCAATGCATATTCGGTTCATTTAGATATAACTAATAATCTCGTGCTGTTTTTAACTAAATATAGACTGTAATTGTGAGCGTACAAGGAGGTCGTAACTTTTGAGTTTCGGCATTTGAGTCGATTGTTAGGTTAAGCAGTTCTTACTGCGGCCGAGTGATAGATGGGTGACCCATTCACTGGTTTTCAAATATCCAACCGCCTGAGTGTTTTATAGGGCACGTCAAACAGTGGGTTCCCATTAATGACAATGAGTGATATGATATCACTTATTGACTCACTCACTCACTCATCAATATAGATGATAGTAGACATTGAGAGGGTTCCAGGGATGAGGTAGACGGCAGTTGGTCAAAAGGTAGGCCTAGTTCTTTTTACAGTTAATGAGGTTAAATCAGTCTTATGATATTACTCTTAAATCAACACTTTAGTGCTTGATCACATTGGAAGGACGGGCGCGGTGGCGAGTGCAGGCGCGGTAGACGTCGCGATTTAGTGTTCAAATTGACCGCCAGGCGTTTGCGCGAGTGTGACATGTTGTTTACTGGTTGAACTTGCCTAGCATCGCGAATGACTCGCTCGCTTCACCGCTAGCTTGACGTAACCACTCACAAACATCATGACAACTCCAAATTAGTGCCGTGTTGTGTTGAATATAATAATTTATATCAATATAATTCTGATAACTGCTTCTTTATAGAAAGTCTGATATGCAATTTTTATAATTAATAAAGACTGTTCTAATCATATAATAAGGCAATTCAAAAGATCAGCAAGCAACATCTTCCACGTGCATTTTGCGGCGAATTCCACGAACGACTGTCAGTTGTAACATGTATTCTTTGGCTAAAAAAAACATGTATTTATGTAGTATGACATATTATTCCAGATGTATCTAGCAATATATTTTCTATTGACATCAACACTATTTTGTAAACTAAAAACTTTTTTATAGATTTTTAACTAGTCCTTGTACCCATGATAATTTAAAGAAGAGTGCATTAAATATGAGCGGACCTGTGACGTCACAGTTGCACGAGATGGAAGGTCTGATAATATTATACCCAATACCTTACTTACAAGAAGCAACGTATCAAAGTCATGTGGAGATATAAGGCCTCTTTAAGACAACAATTATTTTGAATTTAAAATTAAGGTTGGAACGCGTATGCGGAAAAATCGTCACTCACGGTTTTCTCTACTACTAGATGTAACATATAATTAAATAAATAAATAAATATATACAGGACTATATGACACACGGACGTCTGTTCCTAAGGTAGACAATTTAATGCCTGTGTTCATAATTGCTTCGCTCTCTGAAACAGAACCATCATTAACTAAGATATTTAGCTACTTCTTCTTCTTACTAGCGTTATCCCGGTTAGATCCCAGAGGATGTGACTGTGAGGCGAGTTAAGATCACCGATTGCCATCTGACGTTATTCTCGGAACTCCCACGATCTCTACAACCTTAAGACTGGGTCAACCATAGATGGTTGACCCAGTTGAGTGATAGATCACCCAGTCGCATTAAGAGCTATTTAAACTAGCGATTGTCACAAATGTCGAATACAGACTAGGCCACGACCTCCACTAAGATATCTAACTACACTTTTTTTTAATCTTTAAATATTACTAAATGGAGTCCACCATTTTAAAACTATCTTTATTTGTAATTATTTTAAGCTCCAATAATTGTCCAAGGCGATATTACACAAACCGTTATACGTCTTCCCTATAAATTTCAATAATATTTGGACCGATTTTTATCAAAATAAAAAATTTTAAATTCGGATGACGCAATATTTTATAAATGGCCTCCAAAGAGTCCGTTTGTAACGTTGATATTATTCGTTTTGCAAATAACATATGACTACATAATATGTAAGATATCTATAACAAAAACGCAATATAAATCATTTTCGTGTGTCTGTCTCTTTCGTATAATCTCTGCAACGGCTAAATACATGTGACGAGGCGGTAGATGCGATAGTCGCGCACAAGTGATTAGATATATATATATAAAACGGAGTAATAACATAAAGTATAGGTATATGAATGGAGATATAGTAAATAGGCCCCACTATACATACATATACATATACAGGACTAATTGACACACGGACGTCTGTTTCTAAGGTAGACAACTTAATGCCTGTGTTATATAGGTACTAGACGCCTGTTATACACAATATTTTCTTTTCTAGATATTTATAAATATATACATATAAAAATACACCCAAACTCGAGGATCATCACTCTGAATTGTGGTACGGGATTCGTACATTAAAGTTGGTGGCATTCGTAAGTACATGGCTTAATTCACAACGTTCTAATTTTCGTGGCCAAAGAGCCGACGAGAAAAGATCATTTTTTATTTTAATCATGTGTGTAATAGCTTTAAAACCTTTTTGACTACTTGCCGCTTTTCTGTTTAACATCTCCAGAAAAGTTGAAAATATCCCATTTAATGCAATATTAAAGAAAGATGGAGTTAAATGGAAGGAAATGACGAAAAATTGTTTTGACGCCGGAGGACTTGAACCTGTGTCTTTTGGGAGACTGACTCGAACACACTTGTACAGTTGGAGTGAAAAAGTTATTTTAAGCTAAAAATATTTTTTTTTTATGTTACAAGGGGGCAGACGAACAGGCAGCAGGCACCGAAGTGCCAACCGGCGCCCATGGACATCTGCACGACCAGAAGGCCAGCAGATGCGCTGCCGGTTTAAAAACTATTTCAGAAGTCAGGGCTCCTTAATGTAATGTTTATTGTATGGTTTAACAATAAAGAAATTATTATTTATTTATTATTTAAGTCTATCAGTTATTCGTAAAATTATCATCGGAATCGTCCTAAAATTATATAACCTTGCAGCGTTTAATGTCAGAAATGAAGTTGGAAGTTTTTTGACCGGTTCAAGGTAAGGCGGTCGAAGTAGCGTCGAAAAACTAGTCCGAGTCCACTCGAACGCCTCCCGTAGCGGAATCAGGCATCAATGGCTTTTTATTCCTCCTCATCCATTTAGAGAACGGAGTAATGTTTATTTATATCGCTTAAAACTTTACGTCTATTGTCAATTATACTTTACGAAACTCACTACACCTCGAAGACTCTAAAACAGCCATTACTGAGGCAGGAAAGTCCTTGCAAATGTCTGTATTTCAGCCAAGCAGGCATGCCACAAAATGTAGGCCACTTTATTTTTAACTAAATTAGTATTTCATTTCCCGGGAAAAAGCTCATAGTAAATAACAGTGGCCAAGAGCAAGTCAAGGCAAGCTTACATAGAAGGGTTCCGTGTCTAATATACGATAAAGGTTTTGTTATATATCTTCAGACGTTGTTGGCCGATTTCGCTCAAAATAATATTCCTAATGAGTTTTAGCATGTCCTATTAATACAAAAAATTTCCAGTCTCTTTATCTTGGAAATCCAAGGGGTGATCACATTACGGGCGGACAGACGGACGGACATACAGAGCGAAACTATAAGAGTTCCTTATAGGACTGCAGAACCCTCAAAAGAAAACAAAAATAGGTTAAATTCCATCTCGCATGGACCTCTCATAATGTACAGCTAGCTTGATCGTGTACACAAGACATTTTGATTGATTTCTCACCCATCAGTTATAATGTTTGACACATGGGCATGTAATGTAATGTAGTAAATAGATAATTGATGGCCGAATTTCAGAAACCAGTAACGCTAACATCAAAAACTTAATTGGTTACACCGAAACAAATAATCGAATACAAAAAACAAAAATGTAGGCTTCAGCTGATGAAGTTCGTAAGTAAATTCAAAGTGCGTTGTATGGGTTAGTAACTTCCAAGTGCGTTAAATAGGTTAATAACTTCGAGGTGCGTTGTATGAGTTATTGACTTCAAACTGCGTTGTATGAGTTAGTAACTTCAAATGTGTTGTATGGGTTAGTAACTTCCAAGTGCGTTGAATAGGTTAATAACTTCGAGGTGCATTGGATGAGTTAGTAACTTCAAAGTGCGTTGTATGAGTTAGTAACTTCAAAATGTATTGTATGGGTTAGTAACTTCCAAGTGCGTTGAATAGGTTAATAACTTCGAGGTGCGTTGTATGAGTTAGTGACTTCAAAGTGCGTTGTATGGGTTACTAACTGTAAAGTGCGTTATACGGGCTAGTAACTTCAAAGTGCGTTGTCTAACCCTACATCAAAAACTACTTTTGGGATATATGACTTAGTTTTAATTTCGGTTCTGAGTAGTTAGACGTTAATTAGGTTACGATGGGACTGGATTGTCCTCTAAAAGATAAAAGTTTCTAATATGGTAGAAAAAAAGCATAAGCGACTTCACACGAAGTAAAGTTTGTGTAAGAGACAGATTTTTATGTTATTCGTTATAAAATAGTCATACTTTGTCGTAGTTTACATCCTTAAACACTTTACACACACAAAACAACAATCATTTGCACGGGTACGTAACTTTATTGCTGCAAATAAAAAATATTAAGTAACCATAATATAAGATGGAGATAAAATCAAGAATCGCAAGCACGCAGTATGTCCCAATTTAGTCTTATAGTAGTAGTGTTCAGAATAAACTTAAAAAAAAAAAGAAATACGTTCAGAATAAGCGAAAGTATTAAGTAACATACAAGCAAAACCCAAAAAGAGAATTTAGTCAATTTGAGAACACACTCCTTTTTTGAAATCCCTTAAAAAGCAATCAAAGTGGCAAAGATTAATGATTTTTTAAGCTAGCAACATTATCCCTAATTCTTATTGACAGCTACGAGCGAAAATATGTCGCTCAGATATATCTTATTTGGGTCATTTAAGAGGCTAACGAACCCTCGAACGTTAATCCTTTTATTTTTAATTCGTACGGAGGCTCCTTTGCATATTATCAAGGCTACGATCTTAGGGGGTAGGGCGAGATTTAGTGAAATATTTGCCGATGAAATGCTAAAGGATATCGACCCGCGTAGATTTTAATCAAAACCATGAGGAATCCGCGGAATGAGAACTACTCAGATGCGCACACGAAAAAATACCCAATACGGCGGCGTTCTCTTTTTAAATTTTACCATTTCGCTTCAGTGTTGCTAGTGGAGATTCCAAGAATGTTAGGTTACTATTTGGTATTTATTTTGTTATACCTTGTACTAATGTAGCCGAATAGTTGTTAATATTTATCCCAATACCATATACCAGATGAAGACAGAACTCAGTAGATTACAGCGGCGTTCGAAGACCAAATATTGGGCGCTTCGGCCAAAACATGGCAGGATATTTAATAATCGATATTCGGCAAAAAAACTATACGTACTTTAGTTGCCAGTTACAAGAATGATATTTAAATTAATTAACGGAACTCCTAAATTATGCACACTTTACATGGAAACTTATAATCGATTATAAACCACTTTGCGGTTCTCATAAAAGAGAGATTTATGCCTTTTATCTGTGTTGTGTTATTGCCTCCGTTACGCGGGATACGTTTCAACGTAATTGATAAAAAGAAGTAGTTTTATTTCGCTAATTTCCAATCCGACTAAAAGGTTCTTTATACTCTATACTCCGGAACACGTGTTGCAATGTTACCATAAGAAAAAACGAAATAGTGATGATAGTGACACACATTAATATATACACATATGATATCCATCTAGATATACTTTGTTAAAATCATTATACTTTATGATATAGTTTCTAATGTTTAGTTATTTCACATAGTCAGAGATTTTTAGTTCATAAAATATGTACAAATGAATGGGTTAACGAGGCCCTATTCATGAGGATGTCTTATTAGTCGTCAAAACTTACATATTTTATCTTTCACGAAACAAACTATGGCAACACTGACTAAGTAAAATTGCTAAACTGTTACCAACGTGTGTAGAACCTTTAAAACTGAGAGATGGATTGCACGCAACATACATGCGAAGACTCGTGTTTTTTTTTTTACTTGGATTCGTTTTGTTTCATTATTATACGTGTGTGATTGTTGGTTACGTCGTATCGTTGTGAAATTTATGATTTAATTGCAGTTTGAGTTTTTCGGCCATCGAGGCTGTTGACCCCGGTCCACTTGGACACTTTAGCATTAATACATCTCTATATACGTACATAACCCATCTATATCTATAACAGATACTCGGTTACATTGTGGTAGTCAAGCGTGTACACAAAATCACAAGAATATCGTATTACCCCGTTGGTAAATTTATACCACTTAAAATTTAACATAAGTACAGGCTTATATAATGTGATCAAAGGTAATTCATTTGTTCACAATATGGTTTGTTGCATTAAAAAAAAGTAACAAAAAAGTTTTTTTAGAAAACAAATTTTGTAACATCGCAGAAAAATAGAATAACATTTATACATTTAAAATAAGTTAATGAAAAATATATTACTAACAATAAATTTATAAAAATATGTAATATTTCATAAAAAGTCGGTGTAAATATTTTTTAATTGAAAAAAATAATAATCAGATCATACATTCATCTAGGATTACGATTATTTCTAACCTCTTTTCTCTATTAAAGACTATCGTCAGATGTTCTCCTCTCTGAATCTCTGTAACGGAGGAGGTCGGATATCAAATATAAACCAGTGCTAGAATGGGTCACCCATCTATCACCCGGTCGCAGCCAGAGCTCGTTCGCTCCTCCTCCTCCTCTATATAAACCATGTAATATTTAGGTTAAGAGCACTAATAAAGGGTTTAACAAAGAAACAAGACGTTTGAATCGAACCAAGTATCACATGGTTTATATAGAGAGGCCCCACTACCAGTACAATAGAAATATATTGCAACGTTATCCTATATTATATGTTTAAAGAAGTTGAATATTCAATTTGGCCATCCCGACTTTAGATTGTACGGCAATGCGGCAAGATGTAGAAAGGTTGGCATGAAGCGGCGGCAATACTGTCACGTCAAGTCATAGTATTGTTGACGCGTTTCGTTTGGTTTGTGAGAGGTCCCAGTGGCGTAAACCCTTTTTTAAAGGCCGGCAACTGCAAGCCTCCTGGCGGGGCAGATGTCCATTGGCGTGTTTGCTTTAATTTTTTTAGCTGAATATTCTAGAATTTTATTTATGAGTTTATTATTTGTAATTATTTATATGGGGCAACTTGAATGGTAGGATGGCTTACATCTCAATTTATAGTCGTAAATAAAAATAAATAGCTGATATGTATGTACATGCATAACTTCCGAGCGACAGCACCCAATTTGGATAATTTCTTCTTTGTTGTGTTCGATATTGTTAGAACAAGGTTTGTATAATAAAAAAAGGAATAACAAAGCGAAAAGGAAATGGAACGGGAATTCTGTGTATAATTTGAATATGAACGTACACACACACACACACATAGGTAAATCGAGAGTTTTTAGGCCTTCGCCGCAATGATGAACTGGATATTCTTTGAGCGCAAACAGCCTGACAAATTACCACCGCTGAGAGGCAATCCTCGCGTTTGTTTTTGTGGAATTGCGGCCGTATTTTTGTGTGGCGGGACTAATGTGTATGCTGATCGTTCACCAGAATTTGGACATGACGAAGTTCTTCAGAAGATGGACTTGTGGCCTGCAAATTAATCCATAGGTATAAAGTTCCTCTTTCTTCTGAGATAGAAGAAAATGAAAAGAGAGTATAAGACTATCTGGTCATAAGTTTGAAAGTTCAAATTTGGAAATACGATTAGAAACTAATAGCGTTAACTAGTGAGAGACAGTGTTAGACTAGTGGCACAGTTGACCTGTCGTCCTCTCTGGAGTTGCGAGTTCGATATTTGCCCCTAATCTGAGTTATGCAAATATATGTATACTTATATTTGACACCAGTCAGCTGATACCTATTACATAGGCAGTAAGTTGCCTACCTTTAAGAGCAAGACGATCGCGTCTTTGTGGTCATTCGAACCCCTCTCCCGGCCATGTAACGCACCGTAAAGTTTGGAAAGACATCCCCTCCCCCCAAATTGCGTTAAGTAATATATGAACGGTGACGCCATACGCTCTCCTGAGTGTTTTAACTATCATGGCGAATTGTTGTAATTTGTAGTCTTTTTTGTTAATCCCCTTTTTTTAGGTGGTCCCCCGTAGGACTTCCAAACTACTAGATGTAGAGACTTGAAATTTTTCATGTTGATAGAACACGCTAAAAACTTGTTATAAAAATTGTTATGAGTGAAATTAGACAACAACTTTTGAAGTTATTTAATAAATACCTATATCGCGTATCAGATACGGAACCCTTCTATATAAACGTGTCTTAAGACGCTCTGGGACACTTTATTAGAGCAATTAGAGGTAGCGCCATGCTTGTAGCCGAATTGGGCGCGTCCGGGTACCAGTACCTCTTTCCCTCATGAGATCAGCGTGAAGTGGCGGCAATGCTGTCTCACGTCTAGTGATGGTGTTGTTGTCGCTTTTCGTTCGGTTTGTGAGACTTCCCGGTGGCCTAAACTCGTCATTAAGCACCATAGACCGCATCTACACTTTATCAAGTGTGACTGCGGTCAAGCGCTTGCCTATCTCCAATAAAATAAAAAAAAAGTAGGTAGAAATACGTAAAATTTGTGTGACGTAAATTATAGATACCTTATCTAGATTTTATATTATATACATACGTGCTTTAGATCCAGGTGACGTCTTTTTATATTTTTGTCAACTTTCAGGCAGTAGCATATATGTGGTCCGCTAGTGTGTATAAACATATTATGTGTGTGATTTATAGCAGGTTTAAGGAAGTTGACGAGTTCAAACAACCATCAGATTCTCGGACACTGTCTCCAAAGAGCACTGGTCTAACTTTTTACGCTGAGTTGGAGTGACGTATTTTTGTCAGATCTGTGTGTACTGAAATCACGTTGGTTCGCTTTACTGAGACATCATAGTAGCAAGAAAATGATTTTTGGGGTTGAGATTGAATAGTCTAATGCGTTGGTACACGCATTCTTTTGGTCCTCATTATGGTGATGGTGATCAATCTTATTTCTTCGAACGTCTCTAAGATTGCTAATAGATGGTGCTTTACTAAATGACAGCCTCCCACATATATTTTATACCCATTTTTATTACATAATTATAACGAGAATCGGATATTGAGTACCCATCTTAAGTTTTCTAAGTGTCCCACTAGTCACCCTGATATAGTAAAATTTTACCATTTTATTCGTTACTAGCGGACCCGGCAGATGATGTTCTGCCCGAACGTTGGGCTACTTACTATTTACTTCTATTATCCTATATCATCCCCGTTCACGTTCCCGGACCGTTCCCATTCCCGTCCCCGTCCCCATCCCCGTAAGTTCAAATTGACTCTACATTTTAGAAATAAAACGATTGTATGGGGAAAAAAAGGGGCTGTTTTCAAGGTTTGCCCGGCAATTATTCGATTTTTTCTCGCCTTAAAAACTATCCTTGGACTGTTTGCATAGTGTTAAAAAAAGTCGCTTCCTGTTCTTTTGCGCTCAGATCTTTAAATTACTCAACGGATTTTAGTGCGGTTTTCACCAATAAAGAGTGTGATTTGAGAGAAAGGTTTATATGTTTAAAACATGTCGCTAGTATGTGAATAAGGTTTTTTTAGCGAATGTCATTAATATATATATGCACTAATAGTATTCTCTTCTTAACCACACCAAGCTTTTTTAAAAGCTTGTGGTACGAGTGGTCACGACGGTAGCTGAGTTTGAACAGACCTTATGTTGTCAGTAAGTATTATTAATAACCAAATAATATTCGTAGCGTCGAGAAGATGTTCGTGGCTTACCAAGTGGCCGGTATTTGAGTCGATCGCTAGGTTAAGCAGTTCTTATAGTAGCCCGGTAGTAGATGGGTTGCCTGTAATGAATTCTACGACTGGTTTTAAAATATCCTTGAGATATTTTGTATTGTATTCATTAGCATTAGAATGAATTAAAATAGAGAACAAGAAATGTGATTAGACTGACCAAATAAGAATAATTGCTTTATATATAAAAAAATTAGGCATGTTATCCAAGATTCACGAAATTAAATCAATCTTCATATTAATTCTTTAAAGTTACATTTATGTAATTTTTTTTAAAGTGCATACTTAACTTCATTTATAACTGCTAAATTTATACAATTGGCGATGTTACAAAATCTTTTAGTTACTTTATAAGCTATACCGTTTCAACTTGGTTCCCATCTCATATTCACCTTACATCAACCCTCCATAACTTTGCTGGAAAGAACTGGTCGTTGCCTTGATAGCAATGCGTGACACGAAGTATCAAAACTAGTCCTTCGTTGTTTATTATTTAAGAACCGAAGATGAGGTATGCGTAAGGAATTTCAAGGCATCTCTAGACTTGCTTTTATTAATTTTACATCCATTGTATAGCGCTACGTGCCGCTCATTCAAAGTTTAGAATGTTTACGAGCTGGTCCTTTGTGAGGCAATTCATGGAATCGTCCTTAATGAGGTTAACTGCTAGTACTTACATTCGCCATATTATATGTCTTTGTGAACTTTCCCTTCGTTTTTTGTTACAGATTTTTTGTAATTTTTATCCTTTTTTTATATGAGAAGGGGCAAACGAGCAGCTGGTACTCACCTAAGTGCCTACCGACGCCCATGGACACCTGCAACACCGGAGGGCTCGCAGATGCGTTTGAGACATGAGTATGCTCTTTTCTTGAAGGTCCCTAAGTCGTATCCGGTCGTAAATAACGAAGCTGGTAGCTGATTCCACAGGAGAATTGAGTGAGGTAAGAAGTGTCTAGAAAATCGCACGGTAGTAGACTTTAGGACATCGAGGTGATGCCATTTTCCGCAATAAATAACCGAGATCAGCACCAGTATCAGAGACTGCTGAAGTAACAAAACAGTTATATGGCAATTATGAGTAGTCGGTTCTACTACTGTCATCTTTACACGTAAATAATCATCTTCGTTAACTGGACCTTGAAGTTGACTTCGTTAGCTGTCTCTATAAGGAATGACAGGATAGTTAACTTAACCAAAATATGGTGCGGTACAAAAAATTAAAACTCTCGTAAATAAATAAAACTCTTGAATTAAACACAAACAAAGTCATGAGTATCAGCTAGTCTCTAATAAAAATAATTAAATAACATTATGCAATAAAAACTAAAACAATGCTCATGTTAGAATCGCCCACACAGTTGGAACATCCAGCCGACCTAGTTAGGGCGTACTATATCACATTAAAAATTTGTAAACACAAAGATAATGTACTATTTGTCCCCAATTAAACATATGGTTCGTGATAACGAAGTGTATATAGGTCGAATGTTCCTCGCGCTGTCTATTTGTATTGTTTCTGTAGGTTTTTTTGATGTTCTCTAAAACCGAGGGACGTACAAAGATGAAATTTGGCAAGGTGGCAGTTTAAAGGTCTATTTATTCCATAGGGATAATTCACAATCGCGACAACTGTTCACCGAACGCCTCGTCGAAGATCGCGTGGAGTCCGCATTCTCCTACTTCGAGTTTTTACAGCACGTAAAAACTCAAGTGAAATGAGTTCGGAAGTGACTCGCGATCGAGTCAAAGTGACACTGGACACTGGAGTACGGCGAATGGTACTGTGACACTGCCCTTGTTAATGTTCTTCGCTGTTTCGTTTTCGGCTAGGTTTTAGACGTAGCTAGAAAAAAAAATGGGGAAAGGGAATGATTCTTACTTTAAAATATTAAAGTTATATTGAATTTTCTTTAATTTAAATTTATTTCGGACAATTTTAAGACTCATTCCCGTTTAGTATAATGTTGGCGTTTTGTATTTATTTTTGTCTAATTTATTCCAAGTATATTCATCACATAATTATGCCTTCTATTATACCTTGTTTAGTTGTTTCCATTAGTGGTTTCGGATTATGTTTAATTAATGAATGATCACAGACGGATGTGGTCCACGACTTGTGGTCATCCACACATTATGGGAACCCTATGCCTATGCATTATCAGCCATTTTTATGATAATGCAAATGTCGGTAGTTATAAAAAGTGCCTGCCTATAGAGATACCCTTTTCATTTTGACATATATATATATATATGTGAAAAAAGATTTAGATATTCTTTATTTACGCACTAACATTACGAGGGTTCCTATCTTTGATCTGTGAAAGAATCACGAAAATTTGTAGCTATCGAGATATTCGAAATAAGTCCTTATGTTTGCCGCTAGTGAGTTTCTAGCTACGTCTACAAATAATAGATACATGGTAGGGGACATATTAGCTATGTTAGCTTTGGATGTGAAATTAAGGACAGAAAGCAGTACATGTATATTAAAATCGGAGGGATTGGATGTTGTTGTATAATGAATTTGTTTATACTTTAGTGATTATGTATATGAATTTATTTAATTGGAAAATATCCTGTAAATTTACGTTAAGGTAAATAAAATTAAAGAGGACAATATTGTATCAAAAAAAATGAGATTTTTTTTTCTAGATATACACATAAGTGTTACGGCGTCCTGAGCTTTGAATTGGATTTTTATTATTAATTATTAAAGTTGATATCCGAGAGCCTATTAATTTTCTTAATTAGTAAAATTAGGGGTTACTTTGCAGAAATCCATGACAAACATCTATATTATATACAAAATATAAATAACGTAATATTCCATTTCTTGTTTTTCTTACTTAGACAGAAACATTTTCAAAATTATAAATAGCAAAGTTTTACTACATATGTTATCAACATCACACTAGATATCGCCTGGAAGATTAATTGTTAATTCGTTTGAAGATCTTATGGTCCTCAATAGCGCATCACTTTATATCGATTTTAGTTAAAAATGTTAGTCAATATATGACCAGTATGAGTGCTTTCCATTTGCCAAATTCTCAGTCTTATTTAGTTTGTGTCATGACGAGTCACGACTATGGGTCATCAGTGGAAAGCAGAGCGTGTCAAAGTATTGTTTGTCCGGCTCTGTTTGTAGTAATTCAGCCTAAAGAATGGGCAGTTTGTGAAGTTACTACGATAGGTTAAATTGCAAGTAATTTTTAAGAATCTTAATAGTTTATGACGATGGAAAGGAAAAACCAACAAATACATCGTCTTTGGTCTTCCAAAAAGTTCGGATTAATTGTCATTTTCACATCGAATTTTTGTCATTCGGCCAATAAGTTACATACTTCGCTAAAGTTACGAATATTTTATGATCACTATAAAGAGCGCGCTTATAAACCTGCACCTGGGTCACAAGTCCCGGGCGCTGCTATGGTTCCTTCCTCTGCGACGCGATATACCCGGCACCCGCACGGTGAATCCATGGAATGCTAAGAAATTCGTCTCACGTTATTAAAACTTGAACGTCTAACGACGTTATATAAGTATTAACTCATGAGAATCATAACTCTTTATGTGCTGTAATGTTAAAATATTATTAAAATTGTTCTGCACTATTAGATATCATTTGCGTTTTGCATACAGCTGTATGCCTTATTATGGTAGGGGAGGCGGTGATGCTAGATTTGTAGTAACTAAAGCGTTACGGTGATGTTATAACTTAGCTTATCTGACAGGCTCGAGTTTTTCAAAGGTTCAATTTCGTTTACTAATCTGATTGTCTGTCCTCAACCAACGTGTCTATATTAAGGCTTAATATTTGATGGGGTTACGATATAGGGTGCAAGAATTCTACCTATATGGTTTTCTGACGCGCTCGAATAATGCGTAAAACCCCTATTGGCTTTCTCTACTAGAATAATATTACTCGAATCACTGAAATTGTCACACCCGATGAACTTAAATATCCATAAAACCTCTTTAAATGTCTTAATTACATGTTATTTTATCCCGATAAAATTGGGTACCCGTACCCAATTGTTCTGATCTTTCAGGCCAGCTATTTTTAGGATATAATAAAAATGGTTCATTACATTAGAAAAAAAAGTAAAGTACAACAAAACAAATAAAAAAGCAATAAAGTTTATATATGTTAGTGAAGTTATTTATATATTATATTACATATTATACAGATACATGTCGGTTTTGTATGTATACATTACATAGGGTTAATAATGGTATGGTATGGCTATGGTAAATATTAATGGGTCCTTTTGCTATAATCGTATTCAATTACTACATGATTACCGCGTTTGATGATGTCAAATTTTGAACTCTACAAATACTCAAAAACCTTACAAAGGTTTTTAAAGTTAAAGATGTGACAGATAGGATTTTAGGTGGCAGATAGAGAGCTAGTATGGTGAAATATTTTCCTTTTTTTTTCCAATAGGTAGGATCGGCACAGCAGCAGCGTCCTGTATCTTATACTTTTATCTCTAGGTGGTCATTTCTGAAACCATTTCCTTTCCTCAGTTACACAGTCCATCCATGTCTTTTTACTTTGGTCCCATCCAGAGCGAAGGCTTTGAACCAAATTTTTCTTATAAAAACTACTGACTTCTGCCACACAGTTAAAACATCCACCACACTCAGCGCAAGCTTAGTTAACTATAACATATTGAACGTGTGAATTAATCGTTGTACATTACTTTTAAAAAATAACCTTATTTTACAACTTGTCACACATGAGATAAATCAAATGGAATGGACTTCAGAAATGAGCTAGACGTCTATGTACGTCTAAAAATTATATTCCTAATGTTTATGTTTGTACATAAAAATACTGTTATGGTTTAGTATTTTAAGGGCGTTCCTGTGACGTTATTAACACGAATAAAACTATCATTTAATACAATGACATATTTTTGTTATTATACTATTTTTTTATTTGGCATAAGGTGTATTCAAGTATTGTTAATTTTATTTATTATTATTAGCGTCCAAAGCGAATAAAGTATGCATCAAGCCAATCTAATTTGTCACAAGCCAATTAAAACAGACTCAGAGTATGGAGATTAGAATATAAGGAGTAACATCTGTTATGGGAGAAAAGTTGAAAAAGTGTCCAACATTATAGTTCAGATAATAGTTCTAAAACCGTCCAGAATGACGCTGGTATAAACAAATGGTAAGAATGTAGCAATAGTAGAGGAATTGACCAATAACCTTCTAGAATGACGCTGGTTGGTGTAGACGAATGTTAAGGTAGGAATGAAGTTCACTATAAAGCATATGTGGCGCCCCCTTTGTTTTCGTAATTGGACGGACATTGTTAATATATAGAGATGTTACGCCTATTCAAATCTCCATAATTCGGACTTAAAATAAAACCTCACGCACACCAATACCAAACGATTTATACGCAAATGTATACATTTTAATCTATGATTGTGTAATGGCGGCTCCACAGTGTTGCCATGAGTTCACGCCGCGAATTCACGGCACAGGTCATGCCCTCCACATTCACGCGATGCTGACAGTCGTTCGTAGAACACGCCGCGAAATAGACGTAGAAGATGCAGTTTGCTGAACTTTTGAATTGCCTTATTATACGATTAGAACTGTCTTTATTAATTATAAAAATTGCATTTTAGACTAAAACAAAGAAGCAGTTATCAGAATTATATTGATATAAATTAAGCCAGTGGCGAAATTTAATTTCACGGGGCCGTGAATGTGGATATGTACCCGTGAACGCCGCGCGAACCCTTTGGCGCCAGACAAAATACCTAATCTGATCGGGGAACTGGCGTGAACGCGCGCGAACACAGCGAAAACCACATTATCGTTTACTCTGCATTGCATTGCATTGCATTGCATTGCATTGCATTGCATTGCATTGCATTGTATTGTATTGTATTGTATTGTATTGCATTGCATTGTATTGTATTGATTTCTAATGATCGCATTGTACAAAATCATAGATTCCCGACTACGAAAACCCTTAATACATTCATCGAAATCATGCGTTCTCGACTGCGAGGGATGTAAAAAAACTTTAATGTTTTCATCAGATTTCAAGAAATATATAATTGAAGGAGACAAGAGTAAACGCATTGCGTTCTGAAAATAACAGTGAATCTGTCGAGTCATCCGCGCTGTCATAAATTAGCTTAGTGCATTGACACAAACGCGACACCGCGACACCCGCTGTCGCTCGGTGACATATTTCAACCCCGCCCTTATCCAATAGTGACACTATACAATAATGTCGAATCCAGTCTAATTTTACAAACTAATAAATTACATATACACGCCCAACTTAATCTAATTTCCGGTCCGGTTTACGGTCAGATGAAATATCTAGTATGGACGCCATCCATCTGTTGCGAGCATTTCGAAGATGCGAATAATTCCGCATTTTTAATTTTTTTTTAATAGGTATATTTAAAAAATACTAATACTCTATAGTTTAAAAAAGACATGAGTTTTCCCTTGTTATTTCTTTTAATCCTTCTCTAAAATAATGCGAATAAAACAAAAACAAAAAAACCACACGGTTCAAAAATAAATTTGGGATATATCTCGTCAGCAGTGTCACCTACCGGTGACTTTCTATTCTTGTTTTTAGAATAGATTCTTTTTGAGTCTATTACCATTTTTACAATACAACGCAGAGGGAATTACACGAATATCTGAATAACGAGAGAATTACATTAAAACTACAGCCATCATTCGCACGAGAGTTAAAAAAGCGTTGTGTTAAATCTCGGCGTTGGCGCTTTTTCAGCGTCGTCGGTACGAAAAGCGACCAAGATGTATAGAAAACAGTAATGACTTTAACAGCAGTTACGGCCAAAAAATCAGCAAGTTGAAGTATCTGACTGAAATTTTAAAAAAGAATGCCATTAAGAGAGATTACTTAACATTACTTCTAGAACCTTCTGTTTAGGTGGAGTTGAGAACTATTTATTTGACTTCGAATAATTTTTTTCTAGACACGAGAGTCAAACGTGCGTCTCTCGAGAAACGTGCCAAGACACTAGCGGTCAGGTTTGAACATTTTGACGTTTGTATAAAAAGCCATGTAAATCGAAAACTTACTAGTTAGTCATACTTTTTAACAAATGAACCATCATGTAACAAAATATTGACACGTGTCAAAATAAGCGCGGATGCTGGGAGTCAGATTTCATCTTACGTAACCCGATAACATAGGAGCGAGATATTTTAGGAATACTATACATATCGGAGAATACATATGTAGCAAATTGTGTCTCCGTAGGGGGGGTCGGACCGGGTTATGTCGGGTTGGAGCGTCCCGGAAGGGGACGCCCCGACCGACTAAACTCCTGGGCACTCCCGCTTCACCTTCATGGAGGGGGACTGGGAATCCGGCCGAGCCTTACCATCCAGTCCAAGCAATACCGCCGTCCGTATCCGACTCTTGATCCAACCATCAAGCGAGAGCCTCTTAAGATGACGGTCGAGATTTTTTGCAATAAGACCATTAACCGAAACAAGAATCGGAACAATAATTGTTGAGTCCACATCCCACTTGGTGGTAATCTCACTGGCAAACAATAAACTTTTTATTAAATATTATAATTACTGGGATATTAGTGCGATTTCAAAGAGGGAATATTCTAAACTACAATATACTACAAGATAATAATAACACGTTTATTTCTTTCTTTCCACAAACGTATTACAATATATAATAGACACTTTTTGCCTCGCACAATTTCTCTGTGAAATCGATGCGTGACCCATTCTAGCACCGGTTTATATTTGATATCCGACCTCCTCCGTGTTCCGGTAGACACGCAATAAAATTGGGACCTGAATTAATGTCACTCTGAGATATTCTTCGTGAGGTTATAGAGATTGTGGGGGTTCCGAAGATGATGACGAATGGTAATTGGTCATCTTAACTCGCCTCAAAGCCACATCCTCTGCAATTTAAGCGGACCCTGGTACTTGACCGGGATAACGCCTAGGAAGAAGATTTATACCTTTTCTTTTTAAACAACACTTCTTTTGTTTTTTTTTAATATTTTAAAGATTTCTATTAGAGAATGAGACATCAAAGACTCACTTAACTGTATATATAATATTCAGTACTTCTTTAAGAATATAAAGAAGTACTGAATATATAAGATTTCTGTGCTCCTTCAAGTACAGCTGAGACCACAGCATGTCTAAGCGAAGAAAAAGAAATTCAAAATTATGAACTTAATCTTTGTTGGTGTACGTCACATAAAATTAAAAAATGCACATCCATTAAGGTCACTGGCTCCATTAAAAATAATCAGTGAAAGAGTGACTGGAAGTTAAACTATTATATATTGTGGAAGTATTCAATTTTAATAATATTCGGAACCTTGATAGGTCACGGATAAAAGCCGATCCTTCTAGGCTATAGTATTGTCCACGCCTAGGCAATTCCTTATAATTTTTAAAAGAGTATCTGAAGAGGTACGACGAGGTCGTAGCTTAATCAGTGACTGGCATTTTAGTCGATCACTAGGTTAAGCAGTTCTTACTGCGACCGGGTAATAGATGGGTGACCCGTTCTAATACTGGTTTTTCAAATATACGACCTCCTCTGAGTATTAGAAGCACGTAAAACAGTGGGTCCCGATTTATGTCACTGAGTGATATTAGTCGTGAGATTGTAGGTGTTGGGAATGACGTCAGTTGGCAATCGGGGTAAATTGCGTTTCATTCGTAGATTTATGTATTGCATAAAGCTCTCCAAAGTTATCACAGGATTCCACGCAGTAAAAGCTCATTCTATCAAACGCAAAGGGCTTTCGTTGCATGCTTTGCGTTAAAACATTTTTATGCTTCTTGGACCCTACCCAGTTAATATTACTGAGGTAGTTGTTTCGTTTATTTGATATATAATAAGCCAAAACAAATATGATGTAATTATGAAGGTAACATGTAAGTCACAAGATACAGCATCTAATAATTTTCGTTCACCTAAGAAAACCAGACTAGTTCTATGCAGAAACATAGTAAAAGGAAGTTAGTGAAACAATTTTGCCTAAAAATCATAAGAGCCCTGCCGCACCGAGACGCCATGGCGACACCACCGGCGACATAGCCAAAAAAATCATATAAAAATATAAGACATGTAACTCACTTGGCGACGGTATGGAAATAAACTAAATATAACGAATATATGTCACCTATTATGAAATCTCGAAAACTGCGGGACATACAAAGGTGAAATTTGCAGCTTATAGTTAGTAGATGTCCACTTAGAACGGATTTTTTGATCGAATGAATCATCCCTGATTTATTTTTTAATAGCTGGTTGAGGAGGTTTAAGGGCAAGTGACGTTTACATGGAGGAAGACGTGGAAAACAGCTAGTATTTCCAAAGCTTTCTTGGTTTCACTATTAGATACAGACGTAGGAATAATAAGAATTGGTTTTTCCCTACATCAAGGTTATATATTTAAATTTTTTTCCTTCATAGATTTTTTCTTGTGATTATCTGTGATCAATTTTTTTTTTCGGACAGGGACTAATATATATGTGTTTATTTAGTATCATTTTAAACTAAAAGATTTCATTTAGCTAAGTCTATCTTTCCTTATATTTATGAGGAAATATAAACTACTTCAATAAGATTGTGGTGATTTTTATTATTTTAATTTTTCCTCCATATATATCGTTGCATTTTTTTTTTTGGTTTTGCAATTTGCACCACAGGCTAAATGCCCGTGCCATTTGAATGTACTCTGTTGTATTGATTGTTGTTTTCACTCTTCATTCCTGTCGTTATTTTAGTCCCTTATACAAAATCCGGTTCGTCTTTGGGGCAACCATTTCCGTAGTGAGATGGGCATCACAGTGGTAGACCGCTCTCTGGTTATATTCCACTACAGCATACTCGCTCGCGGCAATCGCTTTCTTCACGAAGCGACTAACTGCGTCGTACGCGTGGTCTGTGTAGTAGACGCACTCCTTTGTGTGACGAAAGATTAAAACTACCGCGTGCGCAACGCTGTCATGGATGGGCATCTTCTTCTGCACGCAACGGATGATGATAACCCGCTCGAAGCTTAAACAATACAATTGTTTATATGTTAGAAACAATGCTCTCATACACTTTTCTTTTAAAACAATAAATATATAAATTACCGTTATAATTGTCCGCGCTAAATATGCCTCACGGTCTTCCGGTTAAGGCACTTGTTTAATATCCATATATATAAAACGGAAAGGTCACCTAACACGAAATCTCGTAAACCGCGGGAAGTATAAAGTAGAAAATTTGGCAAGGATAATAGTTAGCAGACATCCGCTAAGAAATTTTTTTTCGATAGGACCAGATTACAGAAGTCTAAGGGCACTTGCAAGTTTACACGGACGAAGTCGCAGGAAACAGCTAGTCACTTATAATGATCAACAACAATATGATCAACTTCAAGCCAGTTTCCTTATGGTAACCCCGGTTCAGCTGCGGAAGCTGCCGTGACCGTCGATATGCTATTATATTTCCTCTCACAGCAGTCTATTAAAAAATATATTTATGTTGGTTTTACCTTTTGATATTGATTTTCAAGAGAAAATACTCAAATTAACTAGTATAATAAAGATTTTTCGGTTAATGTTTCTTAACACCTGAAATAACACCATTTTTAGGGCCCCTTATAGTAGAACCATATATCTTTCCTTTGACTCTCCTAAGTCTTATATAAATAAATAGTTACATTGTTAAGGGCAAGAAAAAGCAAGTTAAGTGTAAATGTTCATACATTTTAATAAATTATATACAGCATAGTTTTCATTGTTGAAGCGAAATCGTAGACATACTTTAGGTACAGATAGAAATCCTGTTCCTATTATGAATTGTATTCTATATGATGTTTTGCCTGAAAATCAGCCCTGCAGTCATAACCTGCAATACCACGGTGAGGCAAGGACCTTTTTGGTCAATTCAATTCTTTCTTTTTATTATTGTGTAATTTATTATGTTGTAACCTTTTGGCCAAATTAAACATTTTATTATTATATCTTATTTTTGAAAATACGCAGAAAGTTTAATGCTCGAAGGCTCATCAAAGCTTCTTGCTTTGATGAGCCTTCGAGCCCCTGATACGGCTTTTAAACTATTATTGCCATTCATGTTATTGTATACAAGTTCTGTTGTTATTGAATTGTGTGCCATTATTGATTTGCAAATTAGTAGTTTCTAGGTATATATAATCTTAGGAATCGCAAATAGTGAAAGTGGTGAAGCGGGTCACGACCTGCAATGTTTTGAACCTATGTACGTATGCTTTACTGTGCTATTTCGCAAGGCGACGATCGTCCGATGAGCTCTAGAAAGCTCGGTGGAATCTTCCGTTATGAGAACATTGCTATTTTGTTGTGATTCCATAACCAATAGGATGCAAATGCGTATTGTAATTTGTGATGGTGAGTACTCGTATAAAAGCAATTTTATCTGGTTATGTGCTAAACACATCCGCAAGTAGGCGATTATTTATATATACGTCTAAATCCAAATAATGTCATATCATTACATAACACACGGGCGTGTTTAAGAGTATTGTTTTTGTCTTAAATTGGGTTTTAAGTGTGTTATCCATCTCTGAGGAATGCGAGCCATTGACTTTTTGCTTGAAAATTTATAATACAAATCATCCTTTTTGCTTATATTTATCTATATTTATTACAATTTCATCGTCTCTGACTCTTGAACTAGGTGAAGATGTAGTTCAGTTTATATATTGCTATTCACAGTCGAATTCAAAATGTGAAGAATAAATCAGTTCGGATTTACGATCTTTTATGGGAATAATTAAATCTGGCACACATTTGGTTAGTAATTCAAAGCACGTGCTTGCGCACGTGATATTAGCGTACTACTTTCCTATTCGTTTCCACTTGTTCAACAGAGAAGCTGTGCAATGACTAATTATGATTTTTTTATAGAATTAGGCTAGTTGATATCTATAATTATGAGATAAATTAGAAAGTTACTACTAAAAGATGAGAAACAACTGCCTGGTGACAACAATATCGCTAAATAAATAATGTACTTTATATTTTATGAAACTGTCATTTGATAATAGTTAATATGATGATAATATATAATATGAAAAAGATTTAATTTAATATCATTACTCGCGTTAGGTTTCGTTTCCACGTATCCAACATGGAAATTACCTAATCTCTCTTTATATATATTTACTGTACTGAACACACAAGATTACGTCATATTATCGTTTGATATAATTACATAGATTAATTTTATACTTGCGTGAAAGCAGCTTAGTATTATTAGAACTGATGGTTTTTCATACAAGTGCCCTAAGTTTTTACAAGATAAATGGATTTGAAAAAAAAAACTTTTAGTGAAAAGTATTAAAAAATAAATTTGAGTTTGTGACGTCGTAGTATTATTCTTTTATCATACATAAAATAGTAGAATCTTAATAATGGGGTTTTATAACTCTATATTAACTCTATTACAAATCATATCAACAATATGCTTTGTAATAGAGAAGAAGGAGTGGAGGCAATGTCATATGACGCAACTTTTTTTATAATATGAGCTAAAGATAGTTTTTTGGGTCACGATATCGCTCCGTAGGTAAACTCTATACTTGTTAATTAACGAAAATATTCTCGCGTCCAAACTGGGTCACTGTGCGATCTTAAATATCTTAAGAGTTTTAGACAATTAGACAAACCAGTTCGGAGAAAATTTGCACACTGAGAATATATGTTTCGACGATTTGTTACTACTTATTAAGCTTGTTCACTTACCACCTGCTAAAGTTTTGTATGAAATGAAATCTAGTTATGTATTAAACAAAACTAATAAATATTAAAAGTTGAGATTACTCGGCCTTACGATTTTTGTGAAAATAAGGGTAGATACTACTCGAAAACAAACTCAGTTTAAATTCAAAATGGCGGCCAACGCATCGTCGGAATTTGGTCGAGCTTTTGAATTTAGACTAGTAATGACCTTTGCTAAACATTACAGCAATAAAGTTCTGCCTCGAACTTTTTCCCATTCAAAGTTTAACCCGACTGGGCTTTAAATAAAAACTGACTAAGAGCGTTTCGAAATACGCTTATGAAGGAGGGTTCCGTATCTGATACGCACTAAAGGTATTTGTTAAATAACTTCAAAATTTGTACGATTTCGCAAAACATATTTTTGAATACCTAAGGAAATTCAACATCTAATGACGGAGCCAGACATAGCTTCATTTGAATGATCATTACAATGATCATGTAGTGTGGCCGGGCACTTTGTGTAACTGCACAAAGTTTTGTAGAACTTTGTAGACTTCAAGGACAAAAATTTACAAAAATTTTGAGCTATGTCTGGCTCCAGTATAATAGTTTGGAAATTCTAGGGGGGCACTTTTCGAGCAGACAGACAGACGAACGAACGGACGGACGGAGCGAAAGTATAAAGTCTCCTTGACGGATCTCTCAAAAGTACAAGAAAGTACAAAATATGTCTCTTTATACCGTCCGAAGGGTATGAAGGTATCTTCATAGTATAATTTGCTTTACTTAATTGTTCCAGGTTTCACCATGTACACAACTTGCGTCATTTGGCTGGCGTTTGTACCCTTGTACTTTGGGACAGCCAGCCATGTCCCGCTCCGTATCACCAGCATGGCTGTCACCATCTCTCTCAGCGCCAGTGTCACCCTCGTCTGTCTTTTTTCACCCAAGGTATAATAATTTTTAATAGCAGGGGTTAAAAAAACACATTATCAGCCTCGATGCGTCCACTGCTGAACGTAGACCTCCTCTATCAATTTCGTCTAATGGCGGTGATGTGCCGCTTGTATCCAATGGCTTCCTGCGATCCGTACCTAGTCATGAATCTACCGGCTAGAAGTCCGTCCTGCCTTTCTTTTCCCCAAGCGTGGTCACCACTGAATGACCTTCAGACCTCAACGGTCGCCAGATCTTCGGGCCATAAACCTCTGGCGTCACGCTAAATTTTCTCCATAACATACACGTTTTCTTTTTATGCTAGTTTAGTGGCAAACAAGGTGGTTTTTCCTAATATCTGATATCCTCGGTGTTTCAGAAGGCACGTAAAACGGTGGGCTCTGAGTGATATTAGTCATGAGATTGTAGGGTTTCCGAGGATGACGTCAGACGGCAGTCGGTCATCGTAACTCGCCCCACAGCCACATCCTCTGCAATCTAAAGACCCTGGTACTAGACCAAGATAACGCTAGGGAGAAGAAGAATTCGCTGATCGAAATTCGGCCAAAATTCTT
The DNA here is from genome assembly GCA_024363005.1 of Charaxes varanes. Lineage (NCBI taxonomy): Eukaryota > Metazoa > Arthropoda > Insecta > Lepidoptera > Nymphalidae > Charaxes > Charaxes varanes. The sequence goes on from JANCMC010022784.1 coordinate 47,132, forward strand.
AAGATTTGAGTACTATAATTTTATAAATAAAACACCCTACTCCTCTTACCCTACACCCTGTATATACACGTGTCATGTGCTCAGAGTATAGAAATAATGTCATGTGTGTATAAATCGTTTGGTATTGGTGTGCATAAAGTTTTATTTTAATAATTTAATGTATAATTAATGATGAAGTGTTGAATAAGTCAATAAAAAGTTATCCACTAGACGACACTACATCGTTGTCAATCGGAGTCAAAATTTTTATTAATCCGAGGCATTCTACAACCGAGTACTTATGGCCCCTGCATAGTGATCCTATAAACTCATTATGCTGACTGACTCTCCTCTGACGAGTTGACTTGTGATCGCCCGAATCTTGAAAGAACCATAATCGACCATAGATAAGTACCAAAGACTGCCCAGCTTAAACTAAAGAAGAAAAGCATCTTAGATATCCGGAATAGGCAGAGCCGGCCGAACAAATTTTCCGACACTATTTTCTGTTTCATTACATAAATTCCTAGTATATTAAAAACCGAATGTGGTGACCATTATTTTTATTTTTTGGGAAATAGCATTCTTTACAGTATTTGAAAAATTAACGCCTTCAGCCATAAGGCTTCTAACTTAAGTGCTAACAGTTTTTTTGCTTTAGCTATATACACGAAAATTGCGAGGATGGCGGAGTATGAAATTTGGCAAAATTGTAGTTTATATAGAGTAGGGTGTGGGATTGCTAATTTTTTGTATAATAGCAATATTCATATATTAAATTTTTCAAATATGACCACATGCACATCAACGATAGACGATTTGTACCATTAATACCCACACGTAAAGTATGATGTCATAGCGTAATCGTGACAACCGTATGTTATATTAATTGTTAATTTTTTTTTTTCATCCATAAATTACGTCACAGGAATTTTACAACCTTTAATCCCCTTCCCCCTCCTTGTCACAGATTGTCACATTCTCTATATGACGTCCCATATTTTTCAATTTTATGCATGTAGGTATTATAATAAAAAAACAGCAGTTTATTTTTTTTTTTGATATGTGACTTATTAAAATTATCCAGCTCAATATTCTTTATTTTTCTCAAAGTAATCCAACGACTCACTTTCTTTTCCCTTTTAAACCACGCTGTCTAGGGAGAATGTGTCAACGCGTAGTCATAGCGACCGTATGTACACGTCTGTCAATTGTCAAATGTACAAACTCGTTGTACAAAGAATTAAACTTATAAAGTATATTGTACGCAAATTTATAGATTAGTTCAGAATTTCGACACCGGCGGTCTCTAGCCTGAATATATAGTTAAGAACTTATTTATTTACTTTGTATAGATTGACGCTTAACAATGCTGTTACATCAACTTTTTTGTTTTTTATTATAATTATAAATAATAGGTTTCTTGGTATGCCTCCTAGTTAGTCTTCCTTTATATTTACCATATTTAGAGGCTTTATTGAAATGAATTGGGTACGAACAGCGAGCTTCAATCTTGATGTTTAAAAAAAAATACTGTATCTGTCTGACATAAGTTACCAGCATCCAAATAATGTTATACCAATGTTATACTGTCTGTAATTCTGTCTTTTGAACGGAAGTATCATTCTAGCTCGATGTTGCTGCATACACAATAATCTACTAAAAGGACCGAACCAAAAATTAATGTAAGCTTCCGGAATGAGAGACAACCCTGTCTGCTTAATGAGGCAGATGATTTTAAACAAATTAATCTGTTTTGCAGCACTTTTTAATATATAAGGTTATATTTTAAAGTTTCAATAACTGTGGTATAAGACATTAACTAAACGAATGCAATTTCGATATCAATCAGGCACATAATCAGCTATGAATTGTTTTTAATTATGCTTTCAAATAGTACTTCTTTTATTTTGTTTACACCGGGGCCTGCAAATGTACTCGTAGACTTTTATTGTTTACATGGGGTCAGCCCTGCACAGGTTTAGAGCTACAGAATGGGGATGTGGTGGGTTTGACACCGCGGCACGTGACACCAATTTACACTCTGCCACTGACACCCGGCGAGTGTCAAGTAAATATAGTGTTATGAATATTAACGGTGACATTAATCGGGAACCTATGTTTTACTTGTCTTCTGAAAACCGGAAGAGTTCGGTTTTTGACGACCAGTGGTAGAATGGTTCACCCATCTATCACTAAGCCGCGGTCAGAACAGCTTAGCCTAGCGATCAACTCAAATGCTGACCGCTGATTAAGCTAAAACCTCCTGTAGATTTTTAAAAAATTCTAACGATGACTTTAAAGTGATTATCGACGCCCATGGACAGCTGCACTACCGGAAGACTCGCAGATACGTTGCTGGCCTTAAAGGAAAGGTCATACCTGTTTTTAAAGGGCCCTAAGGCGTATCGGTTTGAAAACTCCGACAATTCCTAGAAAATGTGAAGGCTGTGGACTTTTGGATGTTGTGTGGATGGTATTTACTTAAAATGCATGTCAAAATGATAATTAAAAAATACAAATTTCTCTTTTTTTTGGCTGGCCCGTTAGTGCAGTGGGCAGTGACCCTGCCTTCATAAGATAACGTATTACTCATCATATCGATTATAATGCTCGCTTTATTTTCCTGCAGTTTCGAAGAATTTTTTTTTTTGATATTTTAAAACAGCTAATTACACTTTTATTTGAGAAAGCAAACGGGTGGTTCGTATATTTTTCTTGAAACAATTTAAGAAATATTTAATTATAAAAGTAAATGTATAGTTACTAAAACCCATGACATGACAAATTTCTATTGTAGCTACTAAATTATGCATAAAAATTATGCATAAAATATAAATAAAAAAAAACAAAAGGAGGACCGCATGTAGCGCTTCACGAGCAGCTCGTTCTGTTGCTGGTCGCGACCTGCTATGACCTGGAATAAATCTATCCATTTATATAAAAGGGAAAGGTCACTCGATACCTGATAAATCTGTCAAGTCACCTGTTAAATCTCGAAAACAAGATGAAACTTGACCAGGACGTAGTTTACAGTTAGAAGATATAAGACAGACATCCATGAGTACAAACTTTCGCGTTTATAATATTAAGTAGGATGTTAATAAGTGACAAAAAATTGACATGTCATGTCACACAGCCTTTCTCCCCCGCCCCCTGCCAGTTGTCAAACATTGTCACCTTTTGGTGATAACCGAACTAACCCCCCTTTAACGTGTGACGTAATTATGAATGAACCCTCACCATCATCGGACCATACACTTATTAGACTCTGCTTGACCAGCCATGTCCTGACGGACATGTCTATTTGTTGGAAGTATCCTAATCCGTCTTTTATTGCATCCATGAAAACAAGACAAAAGCTAGTCAAACCGGGATTTATTTTCTTGTTACGTTACAAGGGGCAAACGAGCAGGCAGCAGGTAGCTAAGTGCCTACTGACGCCCATGGACATGTGCACGACCAAGAGGACAAGCAGATGTATTGCCGGCCTTTATGACGAGTTTAGGCCACCGGGAAGTCTCGCAGCTTATGGCATTCATCAATAAACGCTATTTAACTGTGAAAGAATTTTTCAAATCGGACCAGTAATTCCCGAGATTAGCGAGTTTAAGTAAACAAGCAAACAAACAAACTCTTCAGCCTTATATATTAGTATAGATTATGCCGGATCCAGACAGTGCTCAAACAGTTTGGACATTTTTGTCCTTGAAGACTACAGTACAAAACTTTAAGCAGCTTCACAAAGTCCCCGGCCAGTCACACTACATGATCATTGAAATGATGATTCAAATGAAGCTATGTCTGGCTCCGGCATTATGCGATCACTATGGCAAACCAAATTATTTTGGCATTAAATATTATACCTATTCGTTTTTTGGGGTGAACACCGCAGACAAGACACACGCAAGGCCAAAAACTGTGGGAACCCACGAACAATGCTGAGTTCCTTTTATTTTTGCCCGCCTTTCTAAGGTGTGACGTAATATCCTTCTAACATACTACTTTTACGCGGACGAATTCGCGGGTAACCCCCTTTCCTTACTCCTATCTATTTATCCAATTAGAAGTAGCGCCCGCGTGCAGTCCTTTTGGTCTGCAGCCGAATTCGGTCCGGGTACCACTACCTCTTTATCACATAAGATAGGCGTGACGAGGCGGAAACGCTGTTAAGTCCCGTGATGGTATTGTTGTCGCGTTTCGTTCGGTTTGCGAGAGTTCCCGGTGGCTTAAATCCCATTTTAAAGGCCGGCAACGTATCTGCCAGCTTTTTCGTTGTGCAGATGTCCAAGGGAGGTTCACCTAAATGAACACATGAACCTTTTGCCTTTTATATATATAAAAATAAGGTGTTTGTTAAATAACTTCAAAAGTTATTGGTCGATTTCTCTCCAAATTATTTTTCTTAATAAGTTTATACCAAGTCCTATAGACTTGGAAAATTTCTAATCTACATCTAATAGTTTGGAAATTTTAGGTGTTGAACACAATTTTTTTTTTTTGAAATATATAATTACATACATATGGATAATACACCCAGACTCGAGGTGGGTAGCGAACCCACGACCCCCGGAGCAAAAGGCAGGGTCACTGTCCACTGCGCCAACGGGCCAGCCACTCTATATCTATACTAATATATAAAGCTGAAGAACGTGTTTGTTTGTGTTGGGTTTTTGAACATTAAATGTCAGTTATGTCACCGACTCGATATTTCATTGCTGCTCCTTTGTAAGTTGTGCTTAAACAATTGGAATATTCAACTGTTTATTTGTTAGAATGCATTAATCACAGGAGCTACTGGTCCGGCTTGAAAAATTCTTTCAGTGTTAGATACCCCATTTATCGAGGACGGCTATAGGCTATATATCATCATTTTCAATTTTATTTACCTAATTTTAGGCGGATGAATTCCCGGGCACAGCTCAGTTATAGATAAAGTGACAGTGACAGACTGTGATAGTAGTGACAGTAAGCCCTCATTCGCACGAGAGCTTTTTTAATATGCGTTAAAAAAACGTTCAAATAGAACATATGAACTGAGTTAAAAAAGCGTCGCGTTAAATAGATTAATTCGCACTTTTTTGGGTTGTCGATACGAAAATATAGCATATGTATACATATAGCGTTGAAAATAGAACATTGCTGGATAAAAAAGCATCGCGTTATAAAACTGCTGCCATGTAAACAAAAGTACCGAATCCATATATTCTATTTAAGCGTTTTTAACGCACGTTAAAAAAGCTCTCGTGCGAATGAGGGGTTAGGGAGTAAAAGCGTTTGTCATTATAATTGACCACTTCTAGAATACTAGTTTAATATATACTAGACTGTGGTTACTGCGTTTATACACAATTAAATACGCATGTATGTTTATTGATTAACATAATAGACACACAAATTGGAGCAATTAGTTGCGAACAACGTCAGAAATCGGAATTACATGTCAAATTGCGCTGTGAAATAGGTGGGAGTATAGAATTCTGAGAAATATGGACTGCAGGGGAAAACGGATCGATCATAATTGTATGTTGTGGTCTATTACAGCGGCCTTTATGTGCAAATTGCATGTTATACACGCAGATTTTTTTTTGTTTAACTTCAGCATCGGCCGGCGACTTTGTGTTTGCAATTTTTTATCCATATATTTATACGTGAAGCGAAACTTCGGGTACCGAAACTTGCGCGGACGTAGGAGTTTGAAATCTGGTGCAGTTTACATAGAGAGGTGCGAATTATAATATTATCTTAAAATATTCGTTATCTTCTTCTTCCTAGCGTTCTCCCGGGCAAATAGGCCCATCTAGATCCACTGCAATCCGCTTAGATTACAGTGGATGTGGCTGGGGGGCGAGTTAAGACGACTGATTGCCATGTGACGTCATCCTTGGAGCCCCCACGATCACTATATTCTTACGACTAATATCGACGCTTTTTTATCGAGCAATGTTCTATTTTCAATGCTATACATATACGTATAAGGTATATTTTCGTATCGACGAAGCTGAAAAAGCGCCAGCGCCGAGATTTAACGCAACGTTTTTTAAACTTTCTTGCGGATGAAGGCTTAAATCTTATTTTCCGGATGACGTTCATTTATTTTTACTTATAATATAATAACTTTTTCCGTATTTTTAACTAGATGAGCGCCTTTTTTTCCTCTTCAGAAGGGCCTCTGTTTTCATTCCCATATTTATGGGTTTATAGGAAACATATCATTGAAATCCCATCAAAATCTCACGAACAATAGTTTTGAACAATGAGAAGATACATTAAAAGTTTTAAAGTATGAACAGATTTAATAAATAGCAACTAGAGTTTGAATACCAATAACTACAGAATGTAAATAAACAAAAGTCATTCAGAAATCATGAACATTCCAATTTTATATATGAACACAGGCACAGATTAATGTGTTACCACTTATATGGTATTTCTTTCACGCAGCATCTTTATCACAGACCAATTACACCGAGGGGAAGTAATTCATCCGCAGAGGACATAAAGGAATTGCGGGAATCCGGAAAAAACTTCCGGCTTTCATTTGTCGTAATAAGTTTTAAAAATGGTGAGTTTTAACTGAAAAATATAAACAAATAGTATAAACTAGCTGTGCCCGCGCCTTTGTCCGCGTGAAATTAAGATTTATAATAATGTTTGTAAGATTTCCTTTGGGCAAATTGTGAGTTCACTTAGTTCATTTCATCTAAGAAAAATATCTTAATTTTATATCTTTGTCTATGTATCTTCCAATTTCAGTTCACTTCTTTTGTATAATTAATAGTTAAAACTTTTTAGGCTTATGTATGTATGTAAGGAAAATTGTACTTAAGCGATATTTTAAAGCTTTTTTTTACTATATTAAGTAAATAAATAAATGTTGTCCAATCATCGGATGAATTTGCCACGGGCTTCTAAATGTATGGTTACGCCACTTATGTAATCACTAAAAAAAATACTTATAATAAAATAAAATGTACTGAATAGGAAAAGGTTAGCAATGCACAGTTATCGCCAAGCTAACAATTATAACCAATCAATTGTATTTTTCCATTTATTTCCTGCCTTTCCTTCATAAATCC